>OY720456.1:54908606-55018606 GCA_963082715.1 Harpalus rubripes
TTATTTTGGATTTAAATAAGTTTATGAAAACTATTAAAACATATGTTTATTTGTAAACATAGATAAATATATGGCTTAATGGAAAAACAACCAATGTCGCTTTATGACCAAAATAAGATTGATTGTGTAATCGGTTAAAATGAAATAAATTCTAACAGCAAAAGAACTTAACCCTTTGCGGCCTGGATTATTTCAAGAAAATTTTTTTTATGGAAAATATTTTTTTTTTTAATTGAACGTAATGAGGACCCTTTAAAACTAGCATATAATGACAGAAAAATAAAATTTTATTTACTAATAGTCGAAAAAATTATAGTTTTATTTTGGAACCACAAGGAATGTACACCTACAAATGTAAATTCATTCATCTTCTGTATGTGCTTCTGATGTAACGGGGTAAGTGACCAAATTTAGATTGTTACATATGTGATACTAGACAAAAAAAAATACCCATATTTTTTAAATCGATTTATTATTCGTAGTTTACGGGAAAATAATTATTAAATTTTTTGAGAAGGAATATGTAACGTCACTATAGTAGGATCATGGAAAAAGACAAATAGACTGGGAGAGAAAGAGATAGTTGTAGCTAGCTGTCGTCATCAAAATCTCGATGCTGATCTATACCTATCTCTTTCCTTCGCAGTCTACCTGTCTTCTTCAACGATCCTACCATGATGACGTCACATACATATCCCTTCTCCAATACATTATGGTCACATACACTGAGAAAAATGACTGGTTTTTAGCAAATAAATATTCATAATTAAGGGGTACTTCATTCATGCAATTATTGCAACCTTGCAACAAATACAATTTAATCTTTAATATGAAATGTATTTTATTCATTCAGTTATATTATTTATTTGACCGTCATTTATTTCATTTAAATTTAATTTAATTTTCTCAAATAAACTAATATATTTATGTTTCGTATTTTAAATTGAGATTTTTAATAAATAAATTTATAATTTTCTGAAATATTTATTTGTTTCTTACAAATATGTAATTGTTTAGAATTAAATTCATAATATATTTGTGTAAACTTTATATTAATTACAATGAAAAATAGTTTTTATTGTATGAATCTATATTTATTTGTCACAAATAAATATTATTTGTGGCAAAATGATATTTCCATTGAGTGAACAATGTTCTATTTGTCAAATGATGATTTTAAGTGAAGTGACTTGTATGGACTTGTTCATTTGTTGTACGTTGCATATCTTGTTTATGGTGCATGGTGCTCATTTATGACAATGTTCATTTCTGGCGATTTGTTTTTTATTCGTGTGCTAAAAAGTAGTGAATATGGGTGACGAAATAGTGAAAAATATACTACTTGAGTGGAGTTGTGGATATTTGCTTTGCATTTTTCAGTGTATCTTTTATACCAATCCACAGGCATCGGTGCCTGTACAGATTGTGTATTTATACTTAAATAATTTTTTATTATATGTACATTAATATACTTAAGGATGTTATTTGTGTGTTAATAAAAATATGGCGTACGAATAAATTAAATGTCTTTATTTAAGTATTTTCCTTCAATATATCAATCTATTTAGAGTGAACAGGTTATAAGACGTAGGTATTTAAATTTGGTTCAAATAAATTATTATATACCCAATAATAATAAAATAAATTTAACGCAATTAAAAGAATTTTTAACGTAAATAAATACATAGTTCTCATGAAATAGAAGACATAATTGATGTAAATATATATTCATTTGCGACAAATAAATGGTTCAAATAAATTATTACATTGCTACAATTGTAGATATATTTGGATCTATTCAAGCTTAGGATTTATTTGTAACAAATAAATTTACAGTTCACGTAATTATATCTTTTTCTCAGTGTACCCCATTGAACCTCCGTTAGAAGGTATATCGCTCAACAAGGCAATTTCATCAATCGATGTTATGTTTTCTAAGATAAAAATGCCAGGATTTCTTTAAAAAAATGTGGCGAAAAAAATATTGCGGAAGCCTAGTGATTCCATAAAGAACCATATTACAAAAGCAAGAATTAACTACTACAGTAAATTATTTTGTAATATAAGTAAAAAAATGGATATTTATTCATTATTATATAAAATATAATTAATTATAATATTAACCAGCCATTGGCCCAATTCTGAAGAAAATTCAATTTGCAAAATAAAGGAACATATTCGTACACGAGACGCTCACAAAATCCCAACAAACACTGGTACACTGAGAAAAATGACTGGTTTTTTTAGCAAATAAATATTCATAATTAAAGGTTACTTCATTCATCCAATTATTGAAACCTTGCAACAAATACAATTTAATCTTTAATATGAAATGTATTTTATTCATTCAGTTATATTATTTATTTGACCGTCATTTATTTCATTTAAATTTGATTTCATTTTCTCAAATAAACTAATATATTTATGTTTAGTATTTTAAATTGAGATTTTTAATAAATAAATTAAAAAAATTCTGAAATATTTGTTTTTTACAAATATGTAATTGTTTAGAATTAAATTCATAATATATTTGTGTAAACTTTATATTAATTACAATGAAAAATAGGTTTTATTGTGTGAATCTATATTTATTTGTCACAAATAAATATTATTTGTGGCAAAATGATATTTCCATTGAGTGAACAATGTCCTATTTGTCAAATGACGATTTTAAGTGAAGTAACTTGTATGGACTTGTTCATTTGTTGTACGTTGCATCTTGTTTATGGTGGTGCTCATTTGTGACAGTGTTCATTTCTGGCGATTTGTTTTTCATTCGTGTGCTAAGAAGTAGTGAATATGGGTGACGAAGTAGTGAAAAATATACTACTTGAGTGGAGTTTTGGATATTTGCTTTGCATTTTTCAGTGTATTTTTTATGCCAAGGCACATGCATCGTTACCTGTACAGATTTTGAATTTATACTTTTATAATTTTTTATTATATGTACCTACATTATATACTTAAGGATGTAATTTGTGTGTTAATAAAAATATTTCGTACGAATAAATTAAATGTCTTTATTTAATTATTTTCCTACAATTTTAGTATATTTAGAGTGCACAGGTTATGAGAGGTAGGTATTTAAATTTGGTTCAAATAATTTATTATATATCCAATAATAATGAAATAAATTTAGCGCAATTAAAATATTTTTTAACGTAAATAAATGTATAGTTCTCATGAAATAGAAGATATAATTGATCTCAATATATATATATTTATTTGAGACAAATAAATGCTTCAAATAAATTATTACATTGCTTCAATTGTAGATATATTTGGATCTATTCAAGCTTAGGATTTATTTGTAATAAATAAATTTACAGTTCACGTAATTATATCTTTTTCTCAGTGTACTATTCAAAGTATATAAAAAAATCTTGCTAGTTTGTCCAGAGAGGGCAACACCTCTGCTTATACAGAAATGTGGTTCCAGCCAGAGCTGGGCAATACTTGCAAGAAAAGTACTTTACTGGCTTGCAAGTACTTTGAGTACTTCAAGTACTGTACTTGAAGTACTTTCTATTTATATTACTTTGTACTTGACAAAGTAAATCTATTCACATGTACTTGGTACTTAGTACTTGGAAAAATACTTGAAGTACAATGAAAAATACTTGAAGTACTTTAAATGTACTTGAAGTACTTTAAAAGTACTTGAAGTACTTTAAATGTACTTGAAGTATTTTAAATGTACTTGAAGTATTTTAAATGTACTTGAAGTATTTTAAATGTACTTGAAGTATTTTAAATGTACTTGAATTACTTTACGGGGTCTCGTGGCCGCGTGGCTGAGTGTCAGGTCGAGAATCTGGGGAATCGAGTTCGATTCCGATCGACGCCAATTATTTCCAATTTTAAATGGCACAAAATTGACCCCTGTGGTGCACTCTCCACGCCAGCAATGAGTGCCCGAGAGATGACGCCTGGTAAGCGCCTGCACGGTGCAAATATATCATTTTTACCGATATCTGCTTACAAAGCAGTTTTGGCACACCCAGCAATGGGTAATAAACCGTGATGATATATTTATTTTATTTTTATTTTATTTGAATTACTTTAAATGTACTTGATTTACTTTGTTTGTCTGTTAGTGTTTCTTTTGCAGAGGTGTGGTGTTATGTGAATTTCATTAATAAATATATTTTCAGCGATAATATGAAAGTAAAGATATATTTGCAAATTTTTTGGCATAAATAAATTAATTCTAATCTGCGCATATTGCATATACATAAATGTTTGTATTACCTAACTACAGTGCTAGGACTTTGCGTATCGCCTGGCGATCGCATAACGTAAAAATGACGTCATTCTAACATCTCGGTACAGCTTCTCGCATCGCATGGCGATCATATGACGTCAATTTTACGTCATGAGATCGCTAGGTGATACGGCAGTTCCAGCGAGGAACTCTTGTTTTAAATAACCAAATAAATATCGCATATTGAAATTTTTGTCAACAATCACCTTTTAAGGTCCATATAATCAGAAAAATATCAATTATCTGAAAAAGTACTTGCACCCAAATTTACAAGTACTTTTTTAAGTACTTGGTACTTTCAAGTACTTTAGAAACTAAAAAAGTACTTGTACTTCAAGTACTTTTAAAAACATCAAGATACTTGGTACTTGTACTTCAAGTACTACTTTCCGGTACTTTGCCCAGCTCTGGTTCCAGCTATCTCCTACGAGGCATTCAAAAGAAATAAATATGATTTGTGGTTCCACTGTGGACCCACAACGACTCAAAGGGTTTTAAGGATTCGGCACGTATTGAACCAATGTCAAAATACGTAGTGTAATAATAATCATAATTGACATGTCAGTAAAATTTTAATGGCCTTTTGCTATAGTCATTTAAAATCTTGTTAATTTTAAATCACTCATTTGCAAATGATCAAAATGTTGACATTGGTTGTCCTTGCAATAAGCCACAGACTTATTATTGTAACTGTACGCAAATTAGATGAGGTACAGATAAAAATTATAACCAAAATTTAATTTTGGCATACTTAATTTTATTACTAGTTTATTTTTCATACTTAATGAGCCATATTTCGCAATTGGATCATTAAATTAATGTAAAAAGCGAGGTAAAAAGCGTCACATTTCACTGTTTCAATTCAAAAATATATATACATTTTATACAAATTATTATTAAAATGAAAAGTGAACTAGGCATTGTCTGGTTCTCCCCGGCTCACGGTTATGAATGTTAAAATTAATGTAGAAAAACAGTTTGTCATATAGTAAATAATTAGTATTTTGCTAAATTTAAATACGAATGCGTATTTATTTATCACCGAATTACAATCGCTTGTCTTGTTAAAATTATTATTATTATGAAATATTCTTAATTATCCCAGATTTTCTAATGTAAATTCCTCTGCTTGTAATCCGTGTGCGTATGCAAGTAGCCACATTATAATTTCAAATTTAAGCTACCTAATATTTTCATAATTACCCATACAATAGTTTCTAACACTATATACGTCTAACAAACATGGTTCTACGTAACTTACACCAAGATCAGAACAGCCATGAAACAATGGATAGACAGACAGATGACTGTCAACCGGGTATGGTACAGTCTAGTAGGCGGCTCGGAAGTTGGTTATTAAAACAAAACACTACCATGAAGAGGATGCATTTGTTTTTTAGACAGCCTGATTTTTTAATGAGGTATAATATGGATGATTTAATAGTAATAATAATACCCAATAGTTCGAATAAGATATTTTGTACATAAAAAGATGCCTATTACGATTTTACAGATTTTTTATCATTTTGACAAGAATATATTTAAAATGAGAATCAGAAAGAGTTGACCGCATTTATCGAAGAAGATTCCCTTACAAGTATACCTAACTTAGCTTTTACCTGTGTATCCCTTTTGTCTTTCAAAAAAGAAATTTGATAAAAAAAAAACTGTATTTACCAAATTCCGTGTGAGTGTGGAAAATTTTATATAGGTGAAACTAAAAGACCATTAGATATTAGGGTTAAGGAACATAAAATGCATACCAAGAATGGTGAAATATCAAAATCTGGGGCAGCATATCATTCATGGGAGGAAGCGCATCATATGTTGTGGAAAGAAGCAAAAATACTCCACAAGGAAGAACAATGGGGGAGAAGAAAATTTAAAGAAGCAGTTTTAATATTTTCAAATGCATACAATGTTCGTAAATCTTGCGTTGAAATAAGTAACCTTTGTAAAACATTATTATGTCAAATAGAGGACGTCAAAATTTGATTGAATAGTTTCATGAAAGCCTGTATTATATAATTTATATTTATTATTTATTTTATGTTTTATACTTTTATTATTATTATTATTATTATTATTATTATTATTATTATTATTATTATTATTATTATTATTTTAATCTGATGACGACTGTAGATCTGTAGCAGTCGAAACGTTGTTGTATTTTAAATATATAATAAAGACAATGCAAGTCCAACCAATATTTTTTAATAATTTAACATTGTTTACATCCTTTAAAAAGAAATTTTTATGATAGCACAAACCTTATTTAAGAAAGTTAATTATAATTAATGGTTGGATCAAATTCCGGTTAGATTTCATTTCTTTTTAGAATTGTCCAAGGTACTCAGTAATTGGAATGTATTACTAACCGGTATCTGAAATACCCGATATTTTGAGCGTCCTTACAAAATTAAAAAGATGTTTCCATGTTTATAGCACAGCTGGCTGCTTTTTGAAATTTAATTTCTTTATAATTTTTTAACTCTATTTCCATTGAATATGAAGTATAAAATGTAATCAAATCGTATAGAGAATAAAATATTCTTAAATATTTATTATAACATTAAATGTGAAAAATTGATATTTAACAGCATTTTTTCAAGAAAAACTGTTAAAATCTTCAAATTAGGGTACTTCCGGTCGACCAATTATAACCAAAATCTAATCAGCTCTTCATATGGATCTAAAGAAAAGGAACACGCAAAAATTATAATTTTTGGAAAGGTGGTATTGGAGTTATGTGATCCGAAAAAATCGTCACACACACACACATAAACTATTATTCACGAAAGATGACTATTCAAGGTCATTTGTTTGAAGAAAGAATACACATCACTTTAGCTTAACAACATTTTGTATTAGAAAGAGAAAGATTATTTGTCCTATGTCTATTTAATTTATGTGGTGTGACAGATATACGAAAATAGTGGCATTACTTTCTAACACACTATAAATAATAATGACATATGTCGTAGAATTACGATACCTAATTATCTACTACACTGCCCTCTTTGCTAATATTTACCCAGTTGCGTCGACGTTTAAATCAAATTATTATTCCTTTGTTTATAAGTTAAGCCTATGTTTTTGTATTTTTTAAAAACATAAGTGAAGAATATAAATCATTCAAAAAGGTATTATTTAGAAACAAACATAATTTTCGAATGAATTACTGTTATTTTTTCAGTTAAAATGTGTCCATAAATATTTCATGTCGCACGCCTATGTATACGAAATGCAATGAAGTTATCTGCAAGTAATATTATATCAGACGGCTCACAAATGACCTTGAATAGTCATTTTTCGTGAATAATAGTTTACATACATCCATCCATATATACAGACATCGTAAAAATTGTAAAATCGTATTCTAGGGACACTAAAACGTGCTTATTCATTAAAAACTCATCATCTAATTTTTTGACCAAAGACAATACCTTCCTTACCTAAAAATGACGGAAGGTAATAATAAAATACTTATTTTCTCTTAAAAACGTATAATAATTTGTCATTTTTATTAATATCCTTCGCCACATATTTCTATTCAAATCCATTATTTACGCCTTGTCCCATATTCATAGGTACAAGATCTGCTATGATTGTAAAATGTTCGTGAATTAGTGTTCTATTTAATGTGACTTGTGCTCGTAGTATAAAATTCCCTTTGATATAAACTTACGCTGGTCAAACAATGAGCTTTCATTACCCACACGTATCCGGTTGTAGTTGGCTCGTAGTCTTTTTTCAGTGTTTTATGCCTGTAAACGCATTAAATACTACCGGAAATACTCATATTTATGTCGGTCCAATCGCCCAAATAAACAGTTCATGGGGAGATTTATAGTTGTTATCATTCTGCACTCTCATAAGCACGTTTCAATTCTATAAATGAGGAACTAAAACTCATTTTTACTCAGTGATTTTTGCGTTGAAATATCGTTAAAAATCTTTGTGATTTATGCGCTGTATTATTAGAATCGGAAATGGAGATTTATGTTTGCTAATTGTTATGACCCTACATTGCAAGTATACGAGTAAGTGTAAGAGTATAATACAAAATTAGATCCATAAAGTACAATCAAACAGAAATGTTTTGATTCTGAAACTCTTGGTTTCTCTCAAATACAACTCGGTCTA
This sequence comes from Harpalus rubripes, assembly GCA_963082715.1. Lineage (NCBI taxonomy): Eukaryota > Metazoa > Arthropoda > Insecta > Coleoptera > Carabidae > Harpalus > Harpalus rubripes. The sequence continues at coordinate 54,917,020 of OY720456.1, forward strand.
AAAATATGGGTAGGTACACCTGCTGATTTGTAAGAACCTTTAACCCTCCCGTGACCGTGCGGGGTAACTCAGTTACCCCAAGATGACATTTTTTGCGATAACTTTTTTAATAAATTTTTATCAAAAAAATCCTTCTAGCTATGCCTCTGTGAATCTTTTTCTTACATTATTGTAACGGGTATGTCCAATTTTAATTTTAAAATGTATAAGTTTACTTAATTTTTATGCGCTGGGGTAACTGAGTTACCCCACACGGCCTGTCTTGTTTGTAAAATTATATTCACAGAACATGTTGAAACTTTCATAAATCTGAACTTGAGTGTCTCAATGTTGCACTTGTGTCATTTCGTCCACAAAATTCGGTGTGTGCGGTTGTTTTTATGCGATTTACACAATGGCTCGCAAATATTTGACGGACGATGAGTTACGTCTGTTGCTGGAAAAAAGTGATAGTGAAAATGAATATGAAATTAGTGAAGATGAGGAGAGTGGCGTAGAGGATAATATAGAAGAAGAAATTCATACTCCTGATGAACATGAAACTGAAGACGTAGACGACAACCAAATTGGAGAGTTTTCTAATACTGTTACAGTTTATAAGTCTAAATCTGGATTTGAATGGAAATCGACGCCGCCTGCAAATACAAGACGCTTAGCACATAATATTGTAAAGGCAAATGTCGGTTTACAAAATTCTAGGTATGTAGGTTTTGTCAAATTACGAGTAAGAAATTTTTATAACTTAAATGTTTGCGGTGACTTCTCTAAATACAGATTTTAGTTTGCAGATTACTTCGATTTTGGATTCTTTCAAGCTTTTTATTACGGATGACATGCTCACAGACATATGTGTTCATACAAATAGACAGGGCGACAAGGTCACTTCGAAATGGAACATAGAGCATCCAGCACAAGAAAAGCAATGGAAAAATGTTACACTAGAAGAAATTCAAGCTTTTATTGGTGTACTAATAGCCGGAGGAAGAAATCGTGGAAGAAAACTGCACATAACTGAAATGTGGACAGAAAATAGTTTATTCAAACAGCCCTATTTTACTGCTGTTTTGTCGAGGAATAGATTCAAAGAAATCTATAGACATATCCGGTTTGACGATCCGGCCACAAGAAATGATAGAATCCAAATAAGCGGCGACAAATTAGAGGCAATACGCCAAACTTATGATAGTTTTGTCACAAATTGCAAAGCAAATTTTTCTCCAAACACCAACGTCACAATTGATGAACGCTTAGCTACATTTCGCGGAAAATGTCCCTTTAGGGTATATATAAAAAGCAAACCTGGGCGATACGGAATAAAAATTTGGGTTTGTGCCGACTCTGAAACAGCATATATACTAAATTCACAGGTTTACCTGGGAATGATAAATAATCAAAGAGAAGTAAACCAGGGACAAAGAGTAGTTTTAGATACGTCCATCCCTCTGGCTCAAGAACTTTTCAAACATAAATTAACTATTACAGGAACATTACGATCGAACAAACGTGAAATTCCCGCCGAATTTTTGCCACATGTTTCTCGCGCAGAGTTTTCCAGCTTATTTGGATTTTGTGAACAACTAACACTTGTTTCATATGTGCCTAAAAAACGACAAGCCGTTCTTTTGCTGTCTACACAATTCCACGGCGTGGAAACAACAGGCGACTTACGAAACAAACCGGAAATAATTATTCATTATAATAAGACAAAAGGTGCTGTAGATACTGGAGACCATATGACTAAGGAGTATAGTTGTGCTCAAGCAACAAAACGTTGGCCTCTTCGAATTTTCATGGAAATAATTGATATGGCCGCTCTAAACGCGTTTATAATATTTACGCAAAAATATCCTGATTTATCTGAGGATAGGAGTTATCGCCGTAAATTTCTTTGTACTCTGTCACAAGAAATTGCATTACCAAATGTGCTACAAAGAAAATTAAACATTAAAAACTTCCACAAAAATGTGAAAATGGCAATTGACATGTTCCTGGAAGAAAGCAACCATCAAGTGGAACAAGATCCGGCAAATGCTCCTCGACCATCTACAAGTTTGAGATGTGAACTTTGTCCCAGAAAACAGGACCGGAAGTCCAGAATTTCCTGTGACACATGTGGCAAAAAGGTTTGCAATCTTCACAGAAAAGAAACAAAAACATATTTATGCTCTGAATGTGAAGAGATGGCCATTTAAAATTTTTTTATTCTTATTTTGTTTTATTGATGCATTCCAATTATTTTATAAGTTATATTTGTGTTTATTAAAGTAAAATATCTTTAAAAACTTATTTTTGTATTTATTTTAACCTACAAAACCGTTACAGTTAATGAAATGAAGATAAATCTTTAGAATGTTAAAAATCTGTCCGGGGTAACTAAGTTACCCCGCTTGGGCTCCGGCGTAATTTTCAATAGCACGGTCACGGGAGGGTTAAGTGAGCGATAATTTGTTTGTAACAGTTTAATATATTTTTTAGTATCTCCCTACATAATCTTTAGTAAAATAAATAAATAAATAAATATATCATCACGGCATATTACCCATGGCTGAGTGTGCTAATCTGCTTTTTACACAGATATCGGTAATGATGATGACATATTTGTACCGTACGGGCGTTTACCAGGCGTCACCTCACGGACACTCATTGCTGGCATGGAGAGTGCAACACAGTTGTCAATTTTGTGCCATTTTAAAATTCGAAATATTTGGCTTCGGTCGGGATCGAACCCGGTTTCCCAGATACACGACTAGACACTCAGGCACGCGGCCACGAGACCACATAATCTTTAGTACCTTTATTAATTAAAATTTATTGGTATTACTTGACTGTTAGTATGATTGTATGGATGATGAAAAATAATTGGAGATGTAGTCGTGGTTAACAGTGTTTTTTAAGTAGTAATTTAATTAACTTTCCTACGTTTCGATTCCAAATGAATCATCATCAGGGATACTTAAAGTACAGTTGGAAAATAAGATCATTACATTACAAAATCAAAAATGTAACGATGAAAATGTCGTCAAAAAGTATCAGAGGTAATAAAATACATCAGAAATAACTAAAGATAAATGTTATCTTTAGTTATTTCTGATGTATGCACGTATTTTATTACCTCTGATATTTTCATACGTATAATATAACAAGTGATATGATTATCATCGATGATATTCTCGAGTGGAACCGAGTTTCAAATTTGCAAATGAGCTGCTTTGGTTTCACGAGCAATATCTTCGATTATTAATCATATCACGAGCTTATATTTAATGAGAGAATATAATGAATTTTTGTGACACATTGAGTGTGCTGCTAACCTAACTTTTAATATATTGTATTACACCATGGTTAATTTGACAATTGCCTTATTATTTTCATCGTTGTTGATATCAACCCAACGATTATCGCACATTTTTATACTCAAAATTAACTGTGAATGTCAAATAAAAAAAATCCTTTAGTAACGAATATAAATAAGGTGATAATTTCTTTTTTTTTATTATCGCTGTGAAAGACGTAACTAGGGAGATTCTGAATGTTGATTGGCGGAAAACATGTCACGTGACTCATGAATTATATTCTCATCTTTGCATTTTTGATTTTGTAATGTAATGATCTTATTTTACAACTGTACTTTAACTATCCCTGATGATGACTCATTTGGAATCGAAACGTAGGAAAGTTAATTAAATTACAATTTTTTAATTAAGTTCAGTACAAAAAAATAAGAGTATTTTATTATTTGTTCAAATATTCGCATGTATTTTTGCATTTGCGTCGTTTTGTCTATTTCATAATAAAAAAGCTTAGTTTAGCTTGAAGCTTTTTTAATGATAGGCTTAGATTGAGCTTAATGGACATAAAGCTTGGCTTGCGCTTGGAATAGCTAGCTTTTAATATTTGGGTTTGTCTTGATATACTTTCAAAATTTGTTAATTTTCATGCGAGAAATAAAATAGTTTTTATTTAATATTACAAACCTATTAAGCAATCTGAACACTATAGAATGATAGATGACACTCTTCTTTATTTTTTATTATCAAAATGAATTCAGGAAACTGCCAACGAGCCGGTATCACATTTTTAAATAGTACATTAAGATACAAGTTTCATAAGACATGATTTTAGCGCACGTGTTATTCTTAGAAACGAGAGGCTTGCCGCGAGTTTTCTAAGGGGACAAGTGCGCTGAGTTGTCTTATGAAACGTGTATTTTATACTATTTTTTCTATTTTGGTCATTTAAAAAAAAATTACGTTATTTCATGTCCAGGAATTTCAATTTCGGTTGTTTAATATGTACTTTATGAAACTCATTTGGATGTCATAAAGAAATACTTTATGACATCCAAATGGGTTTCATAAAGTACATATTAAAGAACCAAAATAGAAAAAAGTATTTTAAATGAAAGTTTATGCAATATTTTTCATAATAATATAAAAAATAATAATAATTTATTGTTATTTTTGTAAATAATTAAATAAAAAGATTGGCACCAGAAATAGTCAAGAAAACAACCCCCCACTCCTGTGACGTCGGAGCACATACAGTATGTCATTCATGGCCAATAGGAAAACAGTTATATATATATATATATATATATATATATATATATATATATATATATATATATATATATATAAGTAGGCGATAGTTTGTCACATGTTAAACTGTGCTCTGACGTCACATTCTGTTTCAGGTCACGTGACTTTTTCAAAATATTACACAAATTTCAATAATTACTTGTAAAATATCTAATGGATATTTCGTGACATTTTCAAATTTGAGGCTCTTTAAAGAACAATTTTTTTTTTAATTTAGTACTTAGAAGCCATATAAAAATTATTGCAACAGCCCTATTCCCGCACTGATGTCGAGAAATAATTAAAACATATGATTTTTGGTTTGTTGCCATGAAATAAATATGTAAAAATTTAGAATATATTTTATAATTTTCTTATTTTTGGATGATTGCAGAAAAAGTATTGCTTGCATTTGGAATACATAATTCTGAAACACTATTTTAAACTTTAAAACTCGCTGAGATCATTTCGGAAACTTGTATTCGTTTCAGAATCACTAATTTCCCGCACTTGTTACAAAACTATTTATATTTATATCAATTTTTCACATATACATGGGACCAACTATAAAGATTATCTTTTTAATAATGATACGAACTTCAACTTTCTTTTAGATTTTCTAGCAAATTTAGATGCCATCTATCCAAAGTAATAATCTGTAGATTTGATGCTATTTCTGTACGGATCCTTCTGACTATTGTAGAGAGAAACACAGACGATAATTATGAAAAAAATAAATAGTAATAATAATTTTAAAACATTTAAGTAAAGAAATGTTATTCTTACTTATTTAAATCTATTAAATAAAGTTAAGTTTCACATTATACTATTGAATAGTATCAAAGAGAATGTATATTTATTCTCTTCGGTACCTGGTAGGTAATATACTGTATGGGGGAGTGATATTGAATGTTCACTAGATATAAATTGTTAGTAGTTACGTGTGACTCAATAAGTATGTATGTTTCACATGTCTCAGTGTAACTAGGGTAGCACTAACGGTTCATTCATAAAGTCAATTGATTATTACTTACTATACGAGCCTATACTATTGTTTCTGTCATTCACATCACTGACAATAAGAAATCATTATATAGTATGTAAGTGACATTGAAATAAACGTTTAAAAAAAAATATTAATAGAAATTTTACATATCACGTCAGTTACAACTACTATTTTTAACGAATCAGAAATGATTGTTACATGATTACAATTTTTTTTAATTTCAGAAGTAATATCACAAGACCTCCTGATTTTATCGATAAATTTTTATTTTGCACGAATTTTCTTCAAGGATGTTCTATTAAAACACTGGATAGCTGACATACGTTTAACAAGTGAGACAAGTGATGGGGTACGCCGCCATTTGCAGAAAAGACAAAACGTCAAACGTTCGTTGGTCTATTATTGCATTATATGGTAGTTTTCTTGAATAAAGTGGTGTTTGTGTTGTGTTCTTAGTGAATAAATACTTTAAGTGAGATATTTTCATAATAAAAGGCAATATCCCGTCTTCTTGTGCTTTTGGGTCCACAAATAGACATAGCAAGGATAACCCTCGACAATTTTTTAAATTATTGTTCATATATATGTATACATATTTATGCATACTATTGTTTTAAATATTTTACAGATTTCCTTTAAATAATAGTGGTATATTACGATTGTGGATATATGCCATAAAAAGAAAAATTTCACACTTACAAAAAACATCAAAAATTTGCAGTGACCATTTTCCTGAAACTGATTATTTGAAAAGGCCTGGAACACAGAAATTTTCCACCACATATGCAAAAGCAAATATTATTTTTAAATTCATAGTCCTATTTTATTGTGAATATATATGTAATAAATGTATATTATATTATTAAAATAATACCTATAATTTTTAAAATATACGCAATAAATATTTAAAAAATCTATTAATTCATTCCACTTATAATTTGTTTCTATTATGTAATTTTAAATTTGGCGCGTATTTTGCCTTTTCTGCAAATGGCTGCCTTCCAGTTGCTTGCCTCACAGGTGACTACGTGCACAACATACAAATTAGCAATCCAGTGTATATATTAATATCCTTGATATTTTTGCTTAGCGACAAACACGAAAGCTAACTGCATGGTAAATGCCGACTCTAAAGAAGGAGGGGTTTCACCTAATGTCAGTTTGCGTGAAAAAAGCTATATCATAATGATAATATTTATCGATATAAAAATCTGTATCTTAATGAGTATCATTCAAGTACAGATGACACATACATAATAGGTATATTAAAGCGTAGAAGTAGAAAAATAGTTAATTATTATATGAGTGTGGAATGTATAATATTAGTCACGAAAGAAAAAGTTTAGCCACGTAGCCCGCAGGGCGAGTGGCTTATTTTCTTTAGTGACTAATATACATTCCACACGAGTGTAATACAACGTTTTATCCAACACTTTTTTAAAAACTTTTTAAATCATTTTTATGTTTTCATTCATCGTTTGACACTGACAAGTCAATTGATGTAGTATTTTAAATTACAAAAAAGTAGCCATTGAATGGTTTTGTTATATTGTTATTGAAAAAAATTTGCTGTAATAATTATTATCTGTCATTGGGAATTATTTGAAAGAAAAATACATTAAAATTGGTGAAAATGAGGACCTTCCTTTAAAACGTATTCACTTAGAAACACAAGCAGCATCTTTGAACTTAATAGAGGATTACAGCTCAATCGAATTAAGACAAATTAGTAAAAAATAGTGAAAGTAGATGCTTAATAATGAATATTATTAAAGAAATAAAATGATATAATTGAAATACTTCGAAAATAAGGGGGTTTTTGTTTTAGCAGCTCGTCACTCATATGAAATCCATACATATTATTTAGATTGGCGACTCAAAGACCACCCTTAAATATATAACGAATACCGAGTTAGGGGGTGGAGTCTACTATCAATGGAAGTAGGCAAATTCAAATAGCGGACATGAGGCTACCAGTCCAGTACTGCAATTCTCAAACAGTTTTTATTTGAATATAAATTTCTTGCATTAAACTTAATAATTTTGATACACTTGCAATTATAAAGCATGTAGACTTGTACAGTGTTACAATATTAATTTGTTTTTTATAAATATAATTTAAAAATAGCATACATTTCAAGAATATTTTAGATCCACGAAGAAAACAGTTTTATATAAAAACTTATATTCGTGACGTCACATCTATATATTTCAAAATTCGGAGGACCATAACTCGCTTATTAATAGGAATTTTTTCACCAATTTTCACCAATAGTTTTAGTTTTACTTATACTTTCTAATGAAATTATAAAAAAAATGGTGGAATCCCCTCTTCCGAAGAAAGTAACCACTAACTCGTTTCTCGTTTTCGTTTCATCAACCGTACATGACAGCTATCATTGTGTAAAGATAAGTAACCTATTTTAGCATAAATGTTAATATTAATTTAAATAAATAAGTTTCATAATGTTAAATTATTTCAAAAATAAAATAATTTTGTAAAATTGTTTTTTATTTATATTAAAAAAAAAACACAAAAATTAGTAATAATTTCTCCGTGACTTCTAAAATATTCTCTCACGGAGTGACTAATATTGTACATTAGTTATTTCAATAGTAACAAGTATATTAAGAGTCGGTGTTGGATAAAACATATTTAAGTACCTACAGAAATACTGTGTACAGGATAACATGTCCAACATGGGCATCAAGAGAAGTAGATATAAGAGATACAAATTATTATGCAAAACTAAAATAAAATAAAACCAAACGTATTCACGAAAAAAAATATTAATTTTTTTAATACTATTTCCTATTATTTTTCTTTCTAATAAATAATAATGGCGTAGGTACTGACACATTACTGTATCATAGTTAATGATACCGTGCAAAAATTTCACCGTCTATAAATATCGGCTTTCTGATTGTTCTCTGACAATAATTCCCATGTATTTTTGCATGTTCTCCGAGTCATGAACCAGACTATTAGTTAAATGTTCACAAATTACAGAGTTTCAAATTTCACTCGAGGTAATTTATAAATAACAATTCTCAAGTCTCAGTCGCACAGAGTAGAATATACACGGCGTAGCGTAGGCAACTTTCTAACGAAACAAAACGAGAGCAGAGCACAATACCGACTAGTTTCAAAATATTTCAACAGGGGAACTATTTACGTTTTTGTGGTGTCATCATCGTAATTTACATGGCTTGCCACATCGCGATGTAATTATTTTCCTTATAATTATATGTTACATTTAAATAAAATTATAAAAATGTTCGCTCACCTATATGAAAAGGAAACTAGTTTTGATGAAACAATGACTCACCACCTGAAACAAAAACAATAATATCAAAATTTTATTCTATTGTAGAAGCAAATAGTTAGTGTATCATGACTGTAAAGTAGAAGAACTTTTAAACCGACATGCACACAACATTTTTAGGCGACAATCAAATTATAAAATTTTATTAAAATTTCATATCTGATTCATTCTTGTCACTTGAAGACTGCTGTGTTGTCATTTGGACAATTCAGAAAACAATCTGCTTACTGTAAATAGTTATTTGTATCACTACGCCAGAAACTGAACATATGCGAGACCAAGTTTATTTTGACAAATACGAGATTTTGCAAAACAGTTTCTGGGCGTGTGATACACAAGATTTTTTGTACCGAGTTCTCCATAAATTCTTCGTATATTTGTCTACACTTTATTCTATGTTACATAACCAAAAATATGAACATATATTTTTATCGGTTTTGCATTGCAAGTTTAATTATAATTATTTACATTTTTGCTTAAAATGCGTAATTATTTTATATTTAATGAAAATATATAACATACAAAAATTAGTTAAATATACTTTCGCATATTTTTAATGACAGATGGCGGAAACTCAATTGTATCACGTGAAGTTAGTTGTAGTTACAAAACAAACTAGTCCTAAAGTTGGAACTTATAATTAATCTATACGAGATGTCAGTAATGACAGCATATTATTAATTTTATGACAAAATTTAGTTATTTAATTTACAACAATTAAAGATTTGGCCCTAAAATTTGTAAACGTTTTGCTAATTCTTGTGTTGAAAATAATCTTAAATTGACATATCACCAGAACAGTAATGCCAACTCCTTTTGCCGGCCTAGGTCAGCAACAGCGCATTTCTGGACGATTTTGAGTTCTGTCAAAATAGATGGAGGTACGAAAAATCCATAAATTAATCATAATTAATTTGATTAAATGGAAAAGGTCTATTAATTGTACTTATACTCGTACAGGGGCGTACCGTGAACTTTGGGGGCCCTTTATATTGTTTTAATTTCAAATGCAGCATGGTGTTTTGTTTGGGGTAGGTATATTTAGTCAAAGAGAGTAGGAAAAATAGATTTTATTAAAATAATTATGAATCGCAAATGTTACCTTGATATTTTAAAAGCAACTTTAATGCTATGTGCCTAAAAAAGGCTTCGTAGACAATTTCATACACAAGAACGGTGCGACAAATAATTTGCGTCTTGTAAGAGACTAGCTATTGTATAATACTTATCAAAAATAAGATCAATTACCCCCCCCCCTCCACCAGCTACTCCCTCCACCGGTCATGGGACTTAAACCCAATTGAGCAAGTGCAAGATATTCTTAAAAACATAAAACTAAAGAAGAATTATAAAATAAACTACAAGAAGAATGGCAGAATATAACGCTATCGGGGTCCAGTCCATATATTTGGTAGATTCAATGGTATTTTTTCCAAATAGATTGAAACTATTGTCCTACAAAAACTGTATGCATTATTGTAAGGATGGTGAGAAATTATTGAAAATGCAGTCGTGGGAAACAGTGTTTATTAAATAGTATTTAATTAACTTTCCTACGTTCCGATTCCAAATGAATTATCATCAGGAATAGTTACAGTACAGTTGGAAAATAAGATCATTACATTACAAAATCAAAAATGTAAGGATGAAAATGTCGTACCTCTGATAATTTTTGACGACATTTTCATTCTTACATTTTTGATTTTGTAATGTTATTTTCCAACTGTACTCGGTAGTGTTGACGAGTATTGGGAAGCTATAGTGTGGGAGGACAGTAACGACGACTCCGGAAGTTACTGGTATATTGGGATAGCTGTGGAAGTGAATACTCGGTAGGGTTGACGAGTATTGTGAAGTTAGGTATACAAGGACAGTAACAGCGAGTTTGAGTGGATACTCGGAATTGGTGTTGAAGAATGGTGGCATACGGATAGTTGGTGATACTGAGGCTGTGAAAGGAGGCAGTTAGTTACATAAATAGCCAGACAGTGAGGTGAAAAGTGTGACTTCTGTCCGAGCAGTTGAATATACAGACGCTGTTGAGTCAGTTGAGTATATAGAGGCTGTGGATGTCGGTAGGCGGACAGTTGAACGTGATATAAGTATATAGTAATATATATATATATATATATATATATATATATATATATATATATATATATACGAGGTGTGTTCAAAAAATATCGCGAATTTTGTGTTTTTTCAAAAATTATTTATTTATTCATGAATATCTATTTTGTCCCCTTCAAAGTAATCCCCATGAGATATTATACACTTGTGCCAACGGTTTTTCCAATCTTCAAAGCACTTCAAAAAATCATTTTTTTTTATCTTGTTCAGCTCCTCCTTCGATGCCGTCTTTATCTCGTCAAGCGTAGCGTAACGTCGTCCTTTCATGGGCCTCTTCAGTTTAGGGAACAAGAAAAAGTCACAGGGGGCCAGATCTGGGGAATACGGTGGCTGCGGCATCATTAGTGTGTTGTTTTTGGCTAAAAAGTCGCGCACAAGCAACGATGTGTGAGCAGGGGCGTTATCGTGGTGCAAAAGCCAATTTTTGTTCTTCCACAAATCCGGGCGTTTCTGGCGGATTGCTTCGCGCAAATTGCGCATAACTTGCAGGTAATATTCCTTATTGACCGTTCTACCCTGTGGCAAGAACTCATGATGCACCACGCCCCTGCAATCGAAGAAAACTGTCAGCAAAACTTTCACATTCGACCGAACTTGGCGCGCTTTTTTCGGTCTTGGTTCGTGCGGCAGCTTCCATTGAGATGATTGAACTTTGGTTTCCACGTCATAACCATAAACCCACGATTCGTCACCAGTTATGACCCTCTGGAGCAAATTTGGGTCGTCGCGGACAGAGTCCAACATCTCATTAGCAATGTTCATGCGATGCTGTTTTTGGTCGCAATTGAGCAATTTTGGTACAAATTTCGCGGCGACCCGTCTCATGCCCAAATCATTGATAAAAATCGAATGGCACGAGCCAATCGATATGTTTAGGTCCTCAGCAACTTCTCTAACGGTGATTCGACGATTGGCCAATATCATTTTCTCCACTTCATTAATTTTTTCGTCTGTTGTTGAAGTGCTCGGGCGTCCGGCACGCTTTTCGTCGTTCACATCTTCTCGGCCTTCTGAGAACATTTTGTACCACCGATAAACGTTGCTTTGGTCCAAGGTAGCTTCTCCGTATGCCACAGTCAACATTCGGAATGCATCCGCGCACTTAATTTCGTTTTTCACACAAAATTTGATACAGGTTCTTTGTTCCATTTTTTTGAATAGGTAAAAATCGAAGACGATCCAAAACACGTGCAAGCAAAGCAGCTGTCAACAATTAAGTGAACATTCAAAATGGCCGAGCTTGTCGACATAAGTGAGAGACATGAGTACCAACATAAAGCCACAAAAAGATCGAAATTCGAATATACGTAACCCGCGAAAATTCAAAATTCGCGATAGTTTTTGAACACACCTCGTATATATATATATATATATATATATATATATATATATATATATATATATATAGTGATTTAAATATCGCGTAAACAGTCTACAAGAGTCTGCAACACACCGGCAGTTTAAGATTGGAACGCGTAGTGAAATAAATAATTAGTAATATCGTGGAAATAAATAGTAGTGTTAATTGGTTAAATAAATAAATAGTGTTAGTGTTATCTAGTTAATTATAGATTTTAGCTTTAATTAGTTTTTAATAATTGTACAATATTAGTATTCATCATTATTTAATACCTTTTTACCTCTCTTAGCGAGAGGTATTGTATTCATGCTAAAAATCGCATATCCAGATTTTAATGAATAAGCACGTTTTAAGGTCCCTAGAATCCGATTATAACATTTTTACGATGATGTCCGTATGTGCGTGTGTGTGTGTGTGTGTGTGTGTGTGTGTGTGTGTGTGTGTGTGTGCTTGTGTGTGTGCTTGTGTGTGTGTTTGTGTGTGTTTGTGTGTGTGTGTGTTTGTATGTGTGTGTGTGTGTGTGTGTGTGTGTGTGTTTGTGTGTGTGTGTGTGTGTGTGTGTGGATATTGGATTCACGATTTCTCAAATACTATAAGACTTAGACATTTTTAACTACGGATTCCTCAATCTAACAATAATGGGAAGAGTCGAGTCAGTTTTGGTAACAGTTGGACAACCGGAAGTAGTAGTTACAAAAAAATAATCATCTAAATATTATGTATCGAAAATTTATGTAAATACTTATATTAAAGAACGTTAAATTCTTTATTCGATAAATATAAATTCATTATTATATCTTCTATAGATTTAGAGATAAAGAAAGACATATAAAATAATTTGATGTAAAAAATCTCAGATCAAACTACTACAAGGCAAGAAATTCAAATGTTTGTAATTGACACATAAATGTCACTGTCAAAAATATTTGTATGCCTCTGTCAAAAATATTTGTACATTATTATGAAAATTATGAAAATAAAAAAAGTCAACAATGCAAAAGAATATACGTAAAAAAGAATATAAAAGGAATTTGCGAAAAAATGACGAATATAAAGAAAAAGAAAAGGAAAGTAGAAAAAATGTATGTATTGTACATAATTTATATTAAAATATCCCGTAGATTTTGCAAATATATGTGAGAATTATTTGGTAGTGAGACATGAATATATGTATTTGTATTTAAAAATATTTTTCGTTTTATGCGTACAACCAAGTAAAATATCTGGCGAGAGGTTATGTGTTGGCCACATCAGATTTTTAATATTTAGTTATAGTTTAATAAACCTTTATTTTAATTAATATTAATTGTGTTATATTTACACTTCACACATACAAATAAAAATGTTACAATATGATCATCGATGTAGTATATTACGAGTAATACAATGTGATGCATTGTCGGATTGTCGCTGACTGTTGCACGGGTTAAACTGATTGCTCGCAACGAGGGGCCCTTTGTATCTGCGAGGCCCTGGTCTGCAGGGCTGCAGCTCATAAAGCCTATGCCTAAATCATCCCCTGTACTCGTAACATAAATTAATAAATGAAAACACATGTATACGCCACTGAATATGTGTCTAAAACTGCAAAAAAACGACTTAAATGTAAGAACTTTGTATTATTGGAAACCATATTTATTTAATTTTATATCTTCTCAATTAACTTCCAAAGAAATATTTTCTGAATAATAAATATTTGCTGTCGATAATTTCTGGCATTGATGAGAAAATAAACAAGATGTGTTCACCTTAGTGACAAATTATTATAATTATCTGAGTTCATATTTGCATTGTTATATATCTATCATAGAGTCAACAAACAAAATTCTTTTAAAATGCGTTAAAATGTTGTTCCATCACGTAGGCTGTGAAATCCTAAACTAATATTTGATCTTAAATAGACATACGTGCACTCTGACAGCTGTGGATGAGTTATCTGTCTCATTGTTTGTCATTATCGACCGTTTAGTAATAACAATATGATTAATTGGATACTTTAAACTCAAATAATACGCAATGGGTTTTTAATCATCTTCTTTGTGACAGAAAGCCGAAAAGGAAATACCGAGAGATTAAAAATTAAAAAGAATGTACAGTTTTGTTCTTATCATTACCAAAATATATTATATTTGTATAATGCACTATTGAATTAAAAAATAAGTGTCTGGTTACTTAAATTTTGGTATTATTTTTTCTGTTGAATCTATCATTATAAAGAATTTCTTCATAGCTTGAATAAATTTTTAAAATATCCATCTTCCCCTATATACAAGGTGATGAAAGCAAGTATAACACATTTATAGGACATAGAGAAGAGAGACGAGGTCAAAATAAGTCGAAATACGAGTATGTGATGCGGATGATGTAGTTGTTTTAGGTGAAAATGATGAGCAACTCAGAAGAATGATAGACAGAATACATGTAGTTGGAAGAAGTATGAATCTGGAATTGAATGTTGATAAATCCAAGGTGTTAGTATTTGAAAGGAGTAAATTGGTGACTGTGTGCAATATGTTGGTAGATGGAGTGAAACTGGAGCAAGTGAATGAGTTTGTATATTTGGGTAGCATGATGTCAAGGGATGGTCGAATTGATAGAGAAATTGAAAGGAGAGTGAGTGCGGGGTGTAAGGTAATAGGTGCTCTGGGTACGTTTGCTCGAAACGTAAACGTATCTAGAGAAGCTCGTTTAAGTGTGTATAATGGAGTGCTAGTGCCTGCTTTGATGTATGGAAGCGAATGTTGGGCATAGACGGGAAAGCATAAAAAGAGAGTGACTGCCGTGGAAATGAGGTATTTACGTGGAGTATGTGGATATGTAAGACGGGATCGCGTGAGGAATAATTTGGTGTATGAAGAATGTATGGTTAGAAAGAATGTTGTTAAGAGAGCAGGAATGAGCCAGTTGAGATGGTTTGGTCATGTGGAGAGAATGAAGAGTGAACGGCTTGTAAAGCGTATATATCTTGGTGAAATTGAGGGTGTTCGATTGCGTGGCCGTCCAGTGTGTAAGTGGATGGATGTGATTGATAAGGTACTAAAAGAGAGAAAGTTTCCGAGTGGGAAGAGAGGAAGAGCGTGTATGAATGCGATTATAAATGTGACCGAGGCGAAAGAAGTGTGCTTAGACAGGAATGTGTGGCGAAGGATGATTGTTTCGTAACTATTATTGTGGTCCGGTTGCGGTATTTCGCTATCGAAAATCGGTCACTTTAATATGTTAAGAGTGAGGAATATATGTTGTACCTATGATGTCAGGTTAGACAGAGAGACTGATTATTTTTTGGATGATGTTATTTTTATTCTTTCTGGTTTGTGCTAACCCACTAAGTGGGAAATGCGTGATTTTATGTATGTATGTATGTATGTCCAATAATGAATTGTTTCGGATTTTGTATTAAAAGCGAAGAAAAGCTGACAAAGATAGCGATCGAATAAAATTTTGTCCATTCCAGTAAATAGACTATAAAAATACAATAAAATTTAAAATATAAACATTTCATAATATAATAATTAAGAAGTTACTTGAAAATTAAATATTGGTCAACATTTACTTATAGTTCAATTTCACATTTTTTAAAAAGTATTTTAAATGAAAGTTTATTCATTATTTTTCATTGGAATGTAAAAAATAATAATAACTTATTGCTATTTCCGTAAATAATTAAATAAAAAGATTGGCGCCAGAAATGCCCATGACAAACAACCCCCCTCTCCTGTGACATATGAGCACATACAATACGTCATTCATAGCTAATAGGAAAACGATTTACCTTATTTATATAAATAAAAGTAGGCGATAGTTTGTCACATGTAAAACTGTATGTGCTCTGACGTCACATTCTCTTTCAGATCGCATGACTTTTTCAAAATATTACACAAATTTCAATAATTAATTGTAAAATATCTAATGGATATTTCGTGAAATATTCAAATGTCATAATCTTTAAAGAACAATATTTTTTAAAATTTAGTTCTTAGAAGTCATATAAAAATTCTTGCAACAGCCCTATTATTTGATTTTTTTTAAAAAAAAACGGACACATCTAAGGTAAACTCTCAAAGACAAACAAAAAAGTCTCATTTAATCGATGATGTAACTCTTATAGTTTTCGAGATAGCAGAGGTAAATCCAGTAAAAACTCATTTTTCTCTGCCTTATATCTCGGAAACTATTGAAGATCGGACACATATTGCATAAAACTTTTTGACTATTTTGACTTCTTCTCTATATCCTATTAATGTGTTACACTTGTTTTTTAACATCTGGTATATGTTTCATCATTATTTATCGCAAGAAACTATGGGAAGGAAAAATAGCAGAACTCGGAAATAAAACTATTTTTTGTTAATTTAAATATACATACATATTTAATTATGCTGGAAACTGTATTAAGATCCATTCCATATAACTATGGTTCTATTTACTATTTTCTTTTTAAAACTTTACTATTATTGAGTAACATTTACCTATCTGTCAGTTACATACATTTGTGATATGAACTATGTAAACAAGGAGTTGTGCTTGTTTAAAGCGTGGGCTCCGGGATTTAAATTATAGATAATTTTATAAATTTATCTATAAAATATACAGCAAAAGTATTTATGCAAATCTGTAGAAAATTTAATAATTTTTATAATAACACAAATCTCGAAAAAATAACATTTGAAGGTATTTTTCGAAGAAAATCTATTTTGAGCTTCAAGTAAAGTACCATTTCCGATTATCTGATTTACACCAAAATCTAATTGGTTTTTCTATATTAGAATAAGGTAGAAATACAAGGTTAAAAAGTTTCTGAATGATAGTATTTGAGTTAGAGTGGAGAATTCACACTCACACACATACATACACACACATATACACACACGCACGCACGCACACACACATGCACACACACACACACACACATACACATACACATACACACGCACATGCGCACACACACACACACACACACACACACACACACACACACACATATCGTGAAATGTTAAAATTGGATTCTAGGGACCTTAAAACGTGCTCATTTACTAAAATCTCGATATGCGATTTTTAGCGCGATCCCTATACCTCTCTTACAAAGGGTAGCGGGAAGTAAAAAATGAAAAAAGTTAGAGACCAGAAAGAAGTAAAAATAAACCTTGAGAAAAGGAAATCTCACACTCGATTACGGGTACTAAGGATATGGAAAAGAAGTAGACTATGATTCATTTTATTCAGTTATAATTGAAAACTATTAGAAAAGAACAATTAAACTTAATTGAAACTTATATTATGGTATCTACCTACAATACTATTTATCCCGTAATTTATATAAGTATTAGTTCCTTGTAATATGTAGAAAGTATAATTACTTGAATGGCAATTTTAAGGCATGAGAAATTAATCTGGATTACACTAGATACAACTTTTTTAATGTTACCAAATTTTAATTGAATATCAGATTTTTGTGCGGTAAAACAGTTAAATTGTTCCAATATTCTACTGTTTTTTCTACAAAGAAAAAAACAGTAGAAATAAGTGAATAACGATCCATGCCTTGATCGTAGTAGGCGCATTGAGGCGTGTCTGAAATAATCGGATATTGAGAAGTAATTTTACTAAAATTACCGTTAAAAATTGGAAATTACTAATAGGACAACCTTTTCTTAAAAGAAAGTATTATTTTTGGTATATAACAATGTTAAAATAATTTGCTTGTTAGATAAATAAAATTGATTAAAAAGTCAATTTAACAGTCTGAGCAACACATTATTTCCGCGGGATTGTTAATTTAATTACTTGATTAAAATGTGAGGAAAACTTAGTTTAAATTATTTTTCATGCTTCAAAAATCAATCAAGAGTCCCTAATTAACCTAATTAATAAACAAAGACACACAAATTCCCTACGTTACGTAACGAAAAACGAACTTTTTATATATTTTATCATTATACTGTCTAAATAAATAAATTAAAAATATGTATCTTAAGAGTCAGGAGAAAAAAGGATGAATGTCCATTTTAAATAGATTGAAGGTGGGGTTTTCAAATGGTATATTTAAATAAGGCAAAAACGGTAACAGTCCTAAGATACCGAAGCTAAAAAGGATGACGGTCCAAGCATTTTTTGCTTAGTAGATTCGGTAGTTAGATTAGGTACGTTCGGTTATTTTGTGCTGTGCTTAAGCTGCGCTGTGCATGAGTTGTGTCAAGCGATTGCTGTGTACTCTGTGCAGAATGGAATTAAAAGAACGAATTTTGCAGCTTGTGCGTTTGATTTCATTTGAAAATCGGTATAAGTTCAGATTATTATTGATAATATCGGCGAAGGAGAGTATGATTAAAATATTTTAGAACAAAAAAATCTGATGTGGCCAGCATATTACCTTTCGTCAGTTCTATGTTTTTTGTATAAATGTCATACAGAAAGCTCCTTGCAAAAGATTTTATTTCTTGTACATTACCTTAAGGCAGTTGTATGTATTTTATACAAATTCCATACAGAAAGTTTCTAGCAAAAGATCCTATACATACTGTCAACTGAACTTGACACTGACACCTTTCACTCAGAATTTTCTTAATATAGCAGCTGTTTCCAGAGTTATAGCATGGCTGGCTAATTCATGAAATTTAATTTCTTTATAATTTTTACCTTCCGTCACCTTTAGGTAAGGAAGGTAGGTATTGTCTTTGGTCAAAAAATTCGGTGGTGAGTTTTTGATGAATAAGCACGTTTTAGGGTCTCTAGAAAACGATTTTACTATTTTTACGATGATGTCTGTATGTGTGTGTGTGTGTGTATGTATGTGTGTGTGTGTGTGTGTCTGTGTGTGACAAAATATTCTAATGCGATAACTCTAATACTACAATTCCAAAAATTATAATTCTTTCGTATTCCTCTTCGTTACATCCATGTGAAGAGCTGATTAGATTTTGGTTATAATTGGTCAACCGGAAGTATCCTCATTTGAAGATTTTAACAGTTTTTCTTGAAAAAACGATGTTAAATATCATTTTTTCACATTTAATGTTATTATAAATATTAAAGAATTATTTATTCTCTATACGATTTGAATGCATTTTATACTTCATATTAAATGGATATAGAGTTAAAAAATTATAAAGAAATTAAATATCATATATATTAGTCAGCTTTGCTATAACTCTGGAAACAGCTGCGATACATTAAGAAAATTCTGATTGAAAGGTGTCAGTGTCAAGTGCAGTTGACAGTATGTTTATGTTATAATTTTACTGGAAATATAGGATCTTTTGTTAGAAACTTTCTGTATGGAATTAGTACAAAATACATACAACTGCCTTAAGGTAATGTACAAGAAATATAATCTTTTGCAAGGAACTTTCTGTATGACATTTATACAAAATACATAGAACTGACGGAAGGTAATGTGCTGGCCACATCAGATTTTTTTAACTCTGTATCCATTTAATATGAAGTATAAAATACATTCAAGTCGAATAGAGAATAAAATATTCTTTAATATTTAGAATAACATTAAATGTGAAAAAATGATATTTAACATCGTTTTGTCAAGAACACCTGGTAAAATGAGATACTTCCGGTTGACCAATTATAACCAAAATCTAATCAGCTCTTCATATGGATGTAACGTAGAGGAATACGAAATAATTATAATTTTTGGAATTGCAGTATTAGAGCTATCGGATTAGAAAATTTTGTCACACACAGAGATACACACACACGCACACACACACACAAACACACGGACACACACACGGACACACACGGACACACACGGACACACACACGGACACACACACACACACACACACACACACACACACACACACACACACACACACACACACACACACACACACACACACACACACACACACACACACGGACATCAACATAAAAATGTTATAATTGTATTCTAGAGTCCCTAAAACGTGCTTATTTTTTGATCAAAGACAATACCTTCCTTATCTAAAGGTAAAAAGTAAAGAGATAATTATGCTGAACAATACGAAATATACTCGTACTCGTATGTCTAACGGGCAGTTTACCAACGCGTTCTGTGCAACCCAGAATGGACAGAAGTGAATAACCGAACGCTTAGTGTGCAAATTATTAAAAATATGTGCACAAAATTGAATAACCGAACGGTGCAGTAGGTGCTACAGGTAAAATTCTATTAAGTCCCAGAGAAGCTATATTCGGCCCATCTGTAGGTATAATAATGTGTCCAACTGAGTTTTGGACTAAGACTGAATACAGTATCTTAAAAAATAATTGTAGGGATGATGAGAAATAATTGGAGATGCAGTCGTGGTAATCAGTGTTTATTAAATACTAATTTAATTAACTTTCCTACGTTTCGATAACTCAGTTATCTTTAGATGTTTCTGATGTATGTACGTATTTTATTACCTCTGATATTTTTTGACGATATTTTCATCGTTATATTTTTGATTTTGTAATATAATGATCATATTTTCCAACTGTACTTTAACTATCCCTGATGCTAATTTATTTAGAATCAAAACGTAGGAAAGTTAATTAAATTACTATTTAATAAACACTGTTTACCACGACTGCATCTCCAATTATTTCTCATCATTCCTACAATCATACTAACAGTCAAGTAATACCAATAAATTTAAAAATGTAAGGATCAAATTTTAAAATTCGCATTTTGATAAATACATATTTTGTGACATTCATATTTTTACAGAAACATATGTAGCGGGCCTCGTTTAATTGTTAACTTATGCTTTGTATCTAAGATAAAATGTTTTGTATAAGTATAAACATTCACTTTATCTGACTTGAAAAATAAAGTGATAAGGCTCATTCACAGGTATGAAAATAAAAATAAAAATAAAATTATACATAGACATAAAAATAACGATATAAACAATAGATTCTTATGACAGTGTTCACAGCTATCGAAAATAAAAATAAACATAAGACATAAGCCCAAGGATTTGCAAATGTTAAATATTTTACACAAGCATAAGCACATACATAAGCCTCAACCAATTAAAACAGGTGTGAAAGGAAATGTCATTGTGAACTGTCATTTGAATTGTCATTTGTACTTCTTCCAAGAAATGAATTTAAATTTAATCAAAAGGGCAAGTTTAAGGAAAAGGATTGCATGTATAATTGCATACAGCTCTTCTCTGCATCTTCTTCGCCTATTGATTTAAAAAGTGCCTTAAATAATTGTGTTATAAAATTTAAATGTTATAAATAAAATATGTTGTATTCAATTCGGATACCGCATTCAAATCTGACCGACTTAAAACTTCAAAATTATTTTCAATTGTTGTAGTCTCTCCGCTATAGCTTTGAGAGCCAGTGAGGTGACGCCTGGTAAACGCCCTCAACAGTACAGTATGTTACGGAAATCTGTGAAAAGAAGCAGACTGGTGCTTTCAGAAATATGTACATACATACTTACCGCCAAATTCATTTCCTAACTGTCCCCATATATAGGCTTTTAACTTTTTAAATTAATTTCATAAAATTTCATTTTTATATACAGTATATAAAGTCATCCATAATTTCACAAAATAAGGGTAATTGTCAAATATGACAACTACAAGTACATGAAGCTGTGAATTTTTGCGTAACTATGGCAACTTCCGTTTTATTTTCGAAGCTGTGAACACCAACCATAAAGTCTTATTTATAATTTTATTTATATGTCTTACTTTCGTAGCTGTGAATGAGCCTATATTCTTAAATTTGTCCTCGTATTTATTGTATTTTTCATTTTTACAAATTAACATTCATATTTATTTTTACACATAGTACATCATTTTTCAAAAAGCAAATACACATCTGTTCTCTCTCAAAATCGACAACAGAATGTTTAAGAATCTATAAGATCTTATCCTGAAGATTAAAAGATTGTCAATCGTTAGTTAACATATAGCGATGTTTTATAAATCGTCAAACAGCGTACTTAGCTGGTAAATTTTTCTAAATAAACGAGTAATAGCAATAACCTAATATAAAGCTCAAAAATCATGTTTAGAAAACTCGGCTAGTCGTTTAGGCATTTTATAAAACGTCAAACAGCGTACTTAGCTGGTAAATTTTTCTAAATAAACGAGTAATAGCAATAACCTAATATAAAGCTCAAAAGTCATGTTTAGAAAACTCGGACTGTTTTGTGAGTTAAGTTATTCTATTGTTGCTATATTTAGATAAAATATTAGCTGCGTAAACTGGTTCGTCATTTTATAAAACGCCTAGACGACTAGTCAGATTGTAAAATATTGCTAAGTCAACGATGGTTTGATAATCTGGCCGCGTTTCACTCGCGTTATATAAGACAGGTTTGCAATCTGGCTACAACAGATTTTTAATTACAACGAATGTCGTTAATATAAACAAAGAAACCATATAAAAAATCTTTGTAACGTTATTTGCTCTAACTGTGGCTTTTTCTTTCGGTGGGTGGTAACCACCCATCTTGTTTTTCTTTGGGGTCGTACCCCATGTCCCTATGCCCCATCGCGCCCTGCTCTGCCGATTATAACTGAACCCTATCAATACAAAACAGAATTCGATACGTTGTCAATGCAATTTTGCAAAGTTTGCACTCGCCCAAGCAACTTGTCACTATCTGTTTCTTCACTGAAGAAGGAAACTTAACTGGGGCACTGCACACAGTGCACACTACCCTTTAAGGGATTGATGTGACATTTTTCTAATGACAGAATCATGGGGTGATGGTTTTATGCCCTCCTCTGAGACAAGGAAGAAATGAAACTAATATAGCTGCAGGAATCATTTATTATTTATATCAGTTAGTTAGTAAATCGTAAAATCGTTACTTGGAATTATGTAGATTACAGAGTATTGTTGTAATATAATGAGATATTATTATAATGGTTTATTTATACATCTTTCCTCAAAAATTCATTAAACTGCTGGCCGCATTTTGTGAAAAGTCAAGTTCATCTTTCAAATCAATAAACATTTTATACATACTATATTTAAATTCTTATAGATTTCTTTAGATCTTTGATAATCGTTATCAGATGACACACTCGTTAATTCATTTTAAATTTTACAGATATTTCAGTAAATCTGTAATGGCTATTGAATTAGTAATATATGTGTGTGTGTGTTGGAATCACGATAACTCAAATACTATGAGACTTAAGACATTTTTAACTACGGATTCCTCAATCTAACAATAATGGGAAGAGTTGATTAAGTTTTGGTAACAATTGGACAACCGGAAGTAGTAGTTACAACAAAAAAATCATCTAAATATTATTTATCGAAAATTTATGTAAATACTTATGTGAATGTTAAATTCTTTATTCGATAAATATAAATTCATTATTATATCTTCTATAGATTTAGAGATAAAGAAATGCATATAAAATAATTTGATGTAAAAATTCTCAAATCAAACTACTTCAAGGCAAGAAATTTAAATGTTTGTAATTGACACATAAATGTCACTGTCAAAAATATTTGTATGCCGCTGTCAAAAATATTTGTACATTATTATGAAGATTATGAAAATAAAAAAAAATCAACAACGTAAAAGCATATACGCAAAAAAGAATTGTAGTGAGACATGAATATATGTATTTGTATTTAAAAATATTTTTCGTTTTATGCGTACAACCAGGTAAAATATCTAGCGAGAGGTTATGTGCTGGCTACATCAGATTTTTTAAAAAGTATTTTAAATTAAAGTTTATGCAATATTTTTTATAGTAGTATAAAAGATAATAATTTATTGTTATTTTCATAAATAATTGAATAAAAAGATAAAATAAAATAAATATATCATCACGGCATATTACCCATTTCTGGGTGTGCCAATCTGCTTTGTTCGCAGATATCGGTAATGATGACATATTTGTACCGTGCGGGCGTTTACCAGGCGTCACCTCACGGGCACTCATTGCTGGCATGAAAAACAACCCCCACTCCTATGACGTCGGCGCATATACAATACGTCATTCATAGATAATAGAAAATCATTTTACGTTATTTATATAAATAAAAATAGGCGATAGTTTGTCACATGTTAAACTGTATGTGCTCTGACGTCACATTCTGTTTCAGATCACGTGACTTTTTCAAAATATTAAACAAATAATTAATTGTAAAATATCTAATGGATATTTCGTGATATTTTCAATTTTGAGGCTCTTTAAAGAACAATATCTCTCAAAATTTAATACTTAGAAGTCATATAAATTCTTGCAACAACCCTATTTGAAATATAAGAACTTCAGTTATAACTTAAAATTTGAAGATTTACATAAAATATTTGAATAGAAAAAAATAAAAATAAATAAATATATCATCACGGCTTATTACCTATTTGAATAGGTACCACAATAAAAATAATACCTATTTTATTGTACTCACATAAAATATTATTTAATAAAAAAAATAGCAGATGACATACTTATAACGAATCAACGAGTATTTTTTTTAAATTCGCAAAATTAATTCCACTTTAGATGAAGTATATGCCTCAAATAAATAACTAAGTTCTATCGAAATTATATATATATATATATATATATATATATATATATATATACATATATATATATATATATATATATATATATATATATATATATATATATATATATACATATATATATATATATATATATATATATATATATATATATATATATATATATATATATATATATATATATATACATATATATATATATATATATATATATATATATATATATATATATATATATATATATATATATATACAGTGGACCCCCGGTAATCCGACAAACGTTTTGCAGGGCAGTGTCGGACTATCGAATTTGTCGGATTATAGAGTACTGCCCTTATAGTCCGGAATTTTTTACAAACGAGTACCTTGTAATCCGACAAATTACAGATCCAGTGATAAGATTCTATATGTTATACTCTGAAGTACAAATCATACTTCATTACGTATGTCAAATTTAGTAAATTAAACAACACAATGGAGAGCTTACGTTTTATTATGAAATTAACGTCATTAATGCTATAGAACTTACAAACAATAATAACTTTACATTAGGAAATATGTAATTGTGTACAAACAAATGTACATACTAAAATAATCAAAAATTATGAATAAAAATCATATTATGAATCAATCATCATCATACTATGAAGCATGAAAATATTCACTTCTGGATATTCAGCTTTCATGTCGGATTACAGGGGGTGCCGGATTAGACAGGGGCCGGATTACCGGGGGTCCACTGTGTACATATATATATATATATATATATATATATATATATATATATATATATATATATATATATACCAAAGTTTGTTTCAGACTACTGCAATAATTGTCAATGATAATTGTCAATTAATGTCAACTTTAATGGAGCCTATAGGAATCGACAATTATTAAATCGATGTCAAAACAATTTTTTTTAGCAATAATAACAATTAAGGCCGCCATGCACGCGAAGCGAAGAGAAGTTTTTTCATTCAATGTATTCTTATGTGAATAGTCGCCTCGTTGCTCTGCTCTTCGCTGCTCCAAAGTGCGCGTATACACATAATAATACATTGAATGAAAAAACTTCTCTTCGCCGCGCTTCGCTTCGGCCGCTGAAGTGTGCGTTGGCCTTTAATGTAGACATGTCAGTGAAATCTTGAACGTCTTTAGTGCGACATGCAATTTAAATCACGGAATTAGTGACTTTTATAATCAACATTAATAGTGCAATGTCAAAGAAAGGTAGGTATTCTCAAAATTATTATTGTTAATTTTAAATAAACCCATTCCCAATAATACGATATGTAGACATTGATTGTTCTTACATTAAGCTGCACGTCTATTTTCGAATTAACAATATTTTTTTACTATTTACTTTATAATAATTGTGAACATTGTGACACCATTTAGTTTAGTATTTTATTATTCTTTTCCTTAACAACGATTCTTGTTAAAGAATTCCATCTCCCCCATAAAAATGTGATGTTCCCAGGTGTTGCGATAACAATAACCTCACACATTCCTCATAATGTGGGTGGCAGTATTAGGTAGCTAGCACGTCAGAGTATAGAAACACCAGGTAGAAAACAACTAAATCTACAGCTTGGGCTTGGGAAATGTCCCAGCAGCATAAATCACAGATTTAGGTGTAAAATCACTGCCACAGAACCTCGTAGGAGACCAGAGCATATTATCATGCTAATGAAGAGGAGAGAAACAGAATGAGAATGATCGTCAAGGAAAAAACAAGATTGGAAGAAGGTTTTAATCAGAACAAGAAAAGAGAAATAATTTTAATAATATTTTTAAAAAATATTATTGTATGTGTGTCTATAAAAGAAAATGTCATTAACAATAGTTATACAACAAGAGATTCAAAAATAATCGAATATACACGTATATCTGCTTGTCAGGGCCAACAAATTCACATAAATGTTCGCGCCTTATCAGCATGAACCTGAATTGGAACTTACATATCAAGTAGAATATATTAATTATACCAAATTTCACAATTGAAAACGGTAATTGTGTACCGTTTAACCTAGAAATAAAATTATGTTTTAAGAATAACACAATTAGATCTATATATATATATATATATATATATATATATATATATATATATATATATATATATATATATATATATATACAGGGTGTAAATGAAATAAGTGCATTAATTTTAACCAGTAATGTAACTCGATGAGAGCAACAATATTTCTTAATAACTTTTTTTTTCTAAGTCTTTTAGATTTTGAGTTAAAATTCTTTAATGATTTGCTGCATATTTCGGCGCGCGCCCATGGAGAACAACTGAAAGCTGTCGTATTCAAGTGGGATACAAACAGCTCAAAAATTGTCGGTTATCGGTTACACTTACAGTCACAGTAATTAATAAACGAATCAAGGGAAATAACATTATTATTAATTAATACGTAATAATACAATTTTTAAAATAAATAAATTTAAATTTTGGATAACAAAATTATAAAGTGTATTGAAACAGGCTTTTTATGACCTGTGAATAGCGTGAATAGAGGAAGACAAGGAGGGACGGGGTAACTCTAGAGGAAGAGAAAAAGCATAGTTATTAGGTTATGAGATAATTATTTATTGTCGACAATCATAATAGTTTAAATTCGTTATTCAAAAAATGTAAGTACAAACTTTTGTCCATTTAAAAGAAGTACATGAGTACCAATAATTAGTCGTCCATTTATTGTTCCCCAAATATTTTTTAATGAAAATTTTTCCAGCATTTTCGTCTGTCGAGATGTGTATTGTGCATAATAAATACACCTTCCCAAGTAAATTCAGTCTCATGAATGAACATTATGAGCCATTCCCAAAATTGAAGTCTGTTATGTGCTGAAAACATTGAACTTTTTGAACATGGTATGGATACAACTGTTGCTTTTTTAAAAATTGTCATATGTGACACTCCGTATTGTGATAAAGATGTACAAGATTAACAAATGTGCGAATATTAAGAACAGAATGATTTGGTGATGATTTGGAAACGCTCTGTGTAAATGCGTTGGCAACTCCATGACACTGTCTTTATGTGAACCGTGATGTCAAGTAAAATGTAGTACAGGTACGAGTAAAAAATAAATAAATAAACCATAGGTAAGTAATTACAATGTCTGTGTACTCGCATTTTGACAGAATTTTACCTTATAAACAAGTTTATTACTAATGTCAAAATTGAATTGCAACAATTGACAGGACTGTCAATTGCTAAAACAAAATTTTACATAGCTATTGTTACTGCATTCAATTATCACAAAAATATTTGGAACGACTCGTCAATTTACGGGGTGGTAAAAATGCTAAAAAAATATGCGATTTCGAGAAAAAGTTATTAAGAAATATTGTTGCTCTCGATGAGTTATATTACTGGTCAAATTTAATGCACTTATTTCATTTACACCCTATATATATATATATATATATATATATATATATATATATATATATATATATATATATATATATATATATATATTATATAATTACAGTGTGCCATGGAAAACAAAACATACAATTCAAACAGTCGTACTGTTTGAGTTTGACAGATGACATTTGTTATTGTCGTAAAGATTTAATAATTATTGCCTTCATTTAAATTATTTATCAGTAATTATGGATACATTTACTATCTCTGAAAAAATTCAATGGATAAAATGGTATTTGGCTGCAAATTCGTTAAATCAAGTGAGAGACTTATTTAGTGCATTATATCAGGCCCGGCCTATTCCTGCACGTGGGACTATTAGCAGAATTATAAACCTTTTTAATGAAACAGGAAGTGTTATTCTCTTTGTAATAACTTAATGACAATGACAAATGTTTTGTTTTCCATGGCACACTGTAAATAGCTAAAAATTATAAATTTTATTTTGCGTTTATCTCATGACAGGAACGAATTATATCAATAAACTGAAACTTGTTCGATGCAGTTTTTAATTCTGAACATTTTTTGTATTTACAGTTTTGTTCTAAAATTCATAGGGAACGAACTATCGCATAATGAAAATTTTAACATTGTATTTCCTATGAACACCCGGTATATATATATATATATATATATATATATATATATATATATATGTATATATATATATATATATATATATATATATATATATATATCTATTACCTGTCATAAAATACATAACCAAAACGTTTAAACAGTATCACACATTTGTTGCGTTGTGCGACCGCTAGGGCGGCGCTTGCTTCGTTGGACGAGAAAGTGACTTGGCGTAAAGAGCGCGAGTAGACACGTGACTCGAGCGACGTTGCCGTGCTTGGAATCAGCTGATCTGTGTGCGCATGTCATTTTGACAAGAACAATGTCACCTTGACAATACTAATGTTGTGACTTATTTTGATTTTGAACTGCTTTAATGTTATTATTTTACAATTTTTAAGCAGTAAAACATATGATATTAATAATAATAATAATAATATTTTAGTAATTAAAAATCAAAATAAATCAAAATATTGGTCTTGTCAACGTGACATTGTTCTTGTCAAAATGACATGCGCACACAAATCAGCTGATTTCAAGCACGTCAAGGTCGCTCAAGCACGTGTCTGCTCGCGCCCTATAGTTTAATATGTCATGAAAAGTATTAAATATAAGGTAAGTCTTCTTTTATAGAAATAGTAGAAAATAGAAATATTCGAAATGTACATTATTTTTTTTAGGAAATGGTTCTGTTGCCTTGTATGCTAATTTTAGGTTTTTTAATTACCGAGGAAGATAAATTAATACGAAAAATATTAAACTATTATTATTACAACTATTAGCAAGACAAGTTCTTGTATATAAACTGTTCCATTCATTTTTTAAATGAAAATAAAAATGTAAAATTATAACCAACAAAGTCCTGTCATATTTCACCCTGCTTATGCCAACCCAAAAACTTAAATCCCTAAAATCTGACGTCATTAACTGAGACTACAGGTTTGGAGACAAGTCTCTGAAATGTATTAGAATCGGTCCCCAGTTATTTTGTAAATTCGGTTCAATTTTTATCCCATCCCATGTATGAATTGTACAGGCTGTCTCATTTTCGATGTTTTTTTAAGGTATCTCGGGTAATATTAATGATAGAGCAAAAACCATTTACACATTGCAGGGTCAACTTTTCGAGAAAAGTTTGATAGACACAACAGGAATTTTCGATCTTCTTTTGTTTTTGAGATACAGGCAAAAACTCGTTTTTCGTACATTTTGAAAATATCTCATATCATATGATAGTTAGAGAAAAAATGTATTTACAAAAATTTTACCGTTTTTTAAATAGAATAAAATGGCGTAATTCGATTTTTTGAAAACTTAATAATTCTCGAAATATAACACAAATTTATAATTTTTTAAATGGGACCCTATGTTGAAAATAATCTCGTCTTTTTGCTTATTTTATAAGCTTTTCAATGATATATAATAACCCTACATTCTTTTGTTTTAAACATTAATAAAAGACGAATTATTAATTTATTGAGGTGAAAATATTGGAAATTATTAAAAAACAAATAAAAAAAATTATTACAAATCATCATTTGTTTATTTTGATTTAATATCTATTAATCATGTTCTCAAAATTATTCTTAACCAATTATTTTCGGGAAAGTTATTACTAGTTACCGACGTTACAGTTGGCTTTGACACAATCCGAAAAAGATGGTTTAATACGCTTTTGAAGTAAATAAATTGAAA
Organism: Harpalus rubripes; assembly: GCA_963082715.1. Lineage (NCBI taxonomy): Eukaryota > Metazoa > Arthropoda > Insecta > Coleoptera > Carabidae > Harpalus > Harpalus rubripes. The sequence goes on from OY720456.1 coordinate 54,947,646, forward strand.
AAAATGAGTAAAACTAAAACAAATATTATTAGAAATATGCAAATGATGATCTGTAATAGATTTTTTTATTTGTTTCTTAATAATTTTAAATTTTTTCACCCCAATAAATTAATAATTATTTCTTATTCAAGTTTAAAACAAAAGAATGTAGACTTGTTATATATCATTGAAAAGCTTATAAAATAAGTAAAAAGACGAGACTATTTTCAACATAGGTTCCCATTTAAAAAATCATAAGTTTGTGTTATATCTCGAGAATCATTAAGTTTTCGAAAAATCTAATTAAGCCATTTTATTCTATTTAAAAACAGTAAATTTTTTGTAAAATCATTTTTTCTGTAACTATCATAATAAATAAGATATGAGATATTTTCAAAATGAGCGAAAAACGAGTTTTTGCCTGTAGCTCAGAAACAAAAGAAGATCGAAAATTTCCGTGGTGACTATTAAACATTTCTAGAAAAGTTGACCCTGGAATGTGCAAACGGTTTTACTCTATCATTAATATTACCCGAGATACCTTAAAAAAACATCGAAAATTAGACACCCTGTACAAGTTTGTCATTTATTTGAACAACCAGGTATACGAGTAGTACTTTACATTCTGTCCAAATTTGAACAATCTCTTATGGTTACACCACCATCCTTTCTTCATAGACAAACTCTTGTAGTCTATTTACAATTACATCCCTTATGGTTATAGTATTTACTTATCATTCCATCAAGCAACCCTTTGATTTGGTAATGCTGGCACTTGAATCTCTAACCGCATATACGCGTACCGCGTCCACATGGTAGTGTAAGCTGTAACCGTTTGCGGTGTCCTGGTGGCTGATGTGTACCGTCGTGTCTGGGATCGATATATCGAACAGAACAGAGGTCCGTGGTCTACTTGTTGAGTCTAGGTCTTCACCCTTGGCTATACGGGGGACTTCCGGGTGTCCACCGCCAATCTGTTCGGACACGTGGTCGGAAACTTTCTACCACACAGGCCAAATATCACACAATGCGGTTTGCATTTGCACACCACCATTATTATATTGAGGGAAGTGGATCACTCTATAAACTACACTGACCGGCACGAAAAACGAGCAATTTTTTTTATATAAAAAATGGTGTTACTGCTTTATTATTTTGTAATATCGTTACATATTTTACCTTCCGTCACCTTTAGGTAAGGAAGGTACTGTCTTTGGTCAAAAAATCTGATGTGGCCAGCACATTACCTTCCGTCAGTTCTATGTATTTTGTACAAATTTCATACGGAAAGTTCCTTGCTAAATTAAATATTCTATTTCTTGTACATTACCTTCCGGCAGTTGCATGTATTTTATGCAAATTTCATACAGAAAATTATTATTTTGTGACGTTTTCTATATACAGTATAATGTATCTGTAGAAATAAAAGATTTATTATTATTATTAAATTAAATATTCTATTTCTTGTCCATTACCTTAAAGCAGTTGTATGTATTTTATACAAATTCCATACAGAAAGCAAAAGATCCTATATTTCCAGTAAAAATTATGACAAACACACTATGTCAATTTCACTTGACACTAACATCTTTCAATCAGAATTTTCTTAATATAGTAGCTGTTTTCATAGCTATAGCTACTTTATGAAATTTAATTTCTTTATAATTTTTTAACTCTATATCCATTTAATATTAAGTATAAAATGCAGTCAAATCGTATAGAGAATAAAATATTCTTTAATATTTATAATACCATCAAATGTAAAAAAATTGTATTTAACATAGTTTTTTCAATAAAAACTGTTAAAATCTTCAAATGATGGTACTTCCGGTTGACCAATTGTAACCAAAATCTAATCAGCTCTTCATATGGATGTAACGAAGAAGTACACAAAAAATTATAATTTTTGTAACTGTAGTTCTATTAGAGTTATCGCAGACGAAAATTTTGTTACACACACACACACACACACACACACACACACACACACACACACACACACACACACACACACACACACACACACACACACACACACACACACACACACACACACACACACACACACACACACACACACACACACACACACACACACACACACACACACACACACACACACACACACACACACACACACACACACACACACACACACACACACACACACACACACACACACACACACACACACACACACACACACACACACACACACACACACACACACACACACACACACACACACACACACACACACACACACACACACACACACACACACACACACACACACACACACACACACACACACACACACACACACACACACACACACACACACACACACACACACACACACACACACACACACACACACACACACACACACACACACACACACACACACACACACACACACACACACACACACACACACACACACACACACACACACACACACACACACACACACACACACACACACACACACACACACACACACACACACACACACACACACACACACACACACACACACACACACACACACACACACACACACACACACACACACACACACACACACACACACACACACACACACACACACACACACACACACACACACACACACACACACACACACACACACACACACACACACACACACACACACACACACACACACACACACACACACACACACACACACACACACACACACACACACACACACACACACACACACACACACACACACACACACACACACACACACACACACACACACACACACACACACACACACACACACACACACACACACACACACACACACACACACACACACACACACACACACACACACACACACACACACACACACACACACACACACACACACACACACACACACACACACACACACACACACACACACACACACACACACACACACACACACACACACACACACACACACACACACACACACACACACACACACACACACACACACACACACACACACACACACACACACACACACACACACACACACACACACACACACACACACACACACACACACACACACACACACACACACACACACACACACACACACACACACACACACACACACACACACACACACACACACACACACACACACACACACACACACACACACACACACACACACACACACACACACACACACACACACACACACACACACACACACACACACACACACACACACACACACACACACACACACACACACACACACACACACACACACACACACACACACACACACACACACACACACACACACACACACACACACACACACACACACACACACACACACACACACACACACACACACACACACACACACACACACACACACACACACACACACACACACACACACACACACACACACACACACACACACACACACACACACACACACACACACACACACACACACACACACACACACACACACACACACACACACACACACACACACACACACACACACACACACACACACACACACACACACACACACACACACACACACACACACACACACACACACACACACACACACACACACACACACACACACACACACACACACACACACACACACACACACACACACACACACACACACACACACACACACACACACACACACACACACACACACACACACACACACACACACACACACACACACACACACACACACACACACACACACACACACACACACACACACACACACACACACACACACACACACACACACACACACACACACACACACACACACACACACACACACACACACACACACACACACACACACACACACACACACACACACACACACACACACACACACACACACACACACACACACACACACACACACACACACACACACACACACACACACACACACACACACACACACACACACACACACACACACACACACACACACACACACACACACACACACACACACACACACACACACACACACACACACACACACACACACACACACACACACACACACACACACACACACACACACACACACACACACACACACACACACACACACACACACACACACACACACACACACACACACACACACACACACACACACACACACACACACACACACACACACACACACACACACACACAATTGACAGACTGCAAAGCAAGGAAAGAAAATTACAAGTGTATAAATTGTATAAACTGGAATAAATATAATACAGGAGGTAAACTCAACGTTAATCATACTGCACTTGATAAGAAATGTCCCTGTTACTTAAATATAGTCAAAAAGTACACTAAAAACATTGATTTTTAATGTTAGTACAGAAAAATAACAATAATAGAACACAAAACAACAGTACAAAGCAAAACACAAACATTAAACGTAGGGATACTAATAAAGTTTCGATAAAAATTCTTCAAATAAATCTACAACATTCCAGGGCGGCTACTCAAAACCTATTACAAATAATGGACCAGAATAACATTGATTTAGCCCTTATTCAAGAGCCATATGAAACAGAAAATATAATTAGAGGAATACCTAGCAATATAAGAACATATGCACAAGGTAATGGGAAAAAAAGAGCAGCAATACTGGTAAGGAATAAGAATTTAAATGTTATACAACTGAATCAAGTTTCAAATGAAGACATAATTGTTATAAGCATAAATTACGAAAGTTTACAATTTAATGCTGTGTCTGCGTATTTTGATATCAAACAAAATATACAAACAAATATTAAACAATTAGATGAAATTATAAACTTAAAGACAAACAAAGCTCTATTGATAGCAGCAGATAGCAATGCTCGGTCAAAAACATGGCATGATGTTGTATCAAATCCAAGAGGAAGAGAATTTGAAGAATTTGTAACAACGCAAGATCTATATATTATGAATGAAGAAAGCGAACTTTTTACATTCGACAACGGAAGAGGGAAAAGTAACATCGATCTCACTATTGTAAATCATAAACTGGCCAACAGAGTAATAAATTGGAAATTCGAAGAAGAAGAGAGCTGCTCGGATCACAGAAATTTAAGCTATGAAATAAAACTAAAACAACAGGAGAAAATAGATTTAAAGCATCGAAGACTTAGATACATAGTGAAACCTGAAAACTGGGAAATATTTAATAAAAACGTATTGGAAGAATTCCAGAAAATAACAAATGTTAGACACGATAATAAAGAAGAACTAGACGTACTTTTAACCAAAAAATTACAAGAAGAACCAGATATAGAGAGCTTCATAAAGAAATATAATACCGCACTAAAAAAAGCATGTGGAAAAGCATTTTTTACTTCCACAGAAAAAGTATGCGAAAACACACGAAAATCTGTCCCATGGTGGACGAACGAACTAACTTTATTGCGGAAAAAAGTAAATGCACTTCGCAGGCGATACCAACGGACAAGAATTAATCCAATATTGCGAGACGAAAGGAAGAAAATATATATGGAAGAAAAAGAAAGATACACACAAACTATAAAAAAAGAAAAAACGAAGTCATGGAAAGAATATTGTTTCATATCGAGCAAAACAAACCCATGGAATAATGTGTATAAAATGGCTGCTGGTAAATACAAGAACACAGTTAAACTTACCACAATTAAGAAAGAAAATGGCGATTTTACAGAGGATACAGAAAGTACGCTAAAGAGAATGATGGATGAATTCGTACCCGATGACAGTGAAGAGGACGATAATGAATATCACAAAAATGTAAGAGAAGAAAATAAAAACTTGATCACATCAGAAAATGACATCCATTTTACACCAGAAGAAATTGAACAAATATTAAAAAGTATGAACCCTAAAAAAGCCCCCGGGGCTGACGGCATTACAAGTGACATATTATTAAAAACATTTCATTTAGTTCCTCTATTTTTTACTGAACTATACAATCAGTGCCTCCTACGTTCACACTTCCCTAAAGAATGGAAACTCGCAACAATAATACCAGTTTTAAAGCCAGGTAAAGAAAATTCAAATGACGTAGACAAATTTAGGCCTATCAGTCTAATTAATGTTGGAGGAAAAGTGTTGGAAAAATTATTAATAAACAGAATTATGAAATATATGGACACAAATAACTTCATGAATACAAATCAGTTCGGATTCATCAAAAAATCAGGAACAACTGAAGCTTTAATAGAGCTAAAAAATTTCGTCGACGAAAGTTTTAAAGAAAAGAAATCAGTAGCAATAATCAGCTTAGATGTGAAAGGGGCTTTCAATGCAGCGTGGTGGCCCGCTATCATAAAATCTATGAGAGATGCTAAATGTCCTAAAAATTTATATAATCTATCAAAAAGCTACTTCAACGAAAGAAGCGCCGAATTAAGTTTGAATAATGTCAAGGTAACAAAAGCAGTTAAAAGAGGATGCCCTCAAGGGTCATGCAGTGGGCCAGGGTTTTGGAACATTCAATATAATTCTTTATTAAATCAACATTATTCTAAAAATACTAAAGTCATAGCCTTCGCCGACGATCTTCTTATATTAACAAAAGGAAAAAATATTCTTGACATTGAAAATACCGCAAATTTAGAATTATACAAAGTAATGAACTGGGCGAGAAATAATAAAATCACTTTTAACGACAGTAAATCGCAAATAATGATAGTAACAAAAAGAACAAGTATTCTAAATAAGGACATACATGTTTACCTAAATTACAAGGAATTAAAACAAGTGAAAATCATCAAATATTTAGGAATAAAAATTGATAACAAATTTAGTTTCGATGAACATATTAATTATATCACAGATAAGTGTGGGAAACTTATACATATCCTCTCAAAATCAGCCAAAATAAATTGGGGAATAAAACAAGAAGCATTAAACACTATATATAAAGGGGCCATCATACCAATTTTGTCGTATGGGGTACCAGCGTGGAAAGATGCACTCCAAAAGAAATCAAACCAAAGAAAAATCAAAAGGGTGCAAAGACTTATAAATATTAAAATTCTTAAAGGATATAGAACTCTATCTCACGAGGCATCCTGTGTAATATCAGGAAATATGTGCATCATTCTCAAATTAGAAGAAATAGCAAGAATTTATGAGAAACTAAAAGTATTACAACAAAGAAACCCACTGGAAAATGAAGAAGAAGAGTCTGACAGAAAGCGAGAGGTGTACAATGAAGAAAACAAAGTTAGTGTTGAAAAGTGGCAAAATGCGTGGTCAAACAGTGTAAACGGTAATATTACAAAGACGTTTTTCCCAAATATACTTAAAAGATTAAAAGTTAAAATACCGTATTCATCAAAACTTACAACAATATTAAGTGGACATGGTAAACTGAAAAGTTACTTACACAGATTTAAATTATCGGAAGACGCGGAGTGCAAGTGCGGTGAACCCGTCCAAACAGTACATCACTTAATATATAACTGTGCATTATTAAATAACGAAAGATATAAACTACAAACTCAGATAATTAACAAAGGTGGAAAGTGGCCGACTGAAAACGCTGAACTAATCGAAAAATATTTGAAAAACTTTGCTGAATATATAGAAGCGATAAACTTTGAAGATTTGTTATAAAAATGTTAAACTACTTAGATGATTTTGATAATACTTTTAAATGGGTTCCTATTATGTATTGATATAAAGATGTGATATGTAATTAATAAGAAGTGTATAATGTGAAATGCGTAAGTAAAACATACGATTTGTATATAGTGTATATATTTATATATAGCATGTAATATTCTGTATTATGGTGCATGCTAAATAAAAATGTTTATTAAAAAAAAAAAAAAAAAAAAAAAAAAAAAAACACACACACACACACACACACACACACACACACACACACACACACACACACACACACACACACACACACACACACACACACACACACACACACACACACACACACACACACACACACACACACACACACACACACACACACACACACACACACACACACACACACACACACACACACACACACACACACACACACACACACACACACACACACACACACACACACACACACACACACACACACACACACACACACACACACACACACACACACACACACACACACACACACACACACACACACACACACACACACACACACACACACACACACACACACACACACACACACACACACACACACACACACACACACACACACACACACACACACACACACACACACACACACACACACACACACACACACACACACACACACACACACACACACACACACACACACACACACACACACACACACACACACACACACACACACACACACACACACACACACACACACACACACACACACACACACACACACACACACACACACACACACACACACACACACACACACACACACACACACACACACACACACACACACACATACAGACATCATCGTAAAAATAGTAAATTCGTATTCTAGGGACCCTAAAACGTGCTTATTGATTAAAAACTCATCATCGAATTTTTTGACCAAAGACAATACCTTCCTTACCTAAAGGTGACGGAAGGTAAAAATTCGATGATGAGTTTTTAATCAAAGCACGTTTTAGGGTCCCTAGAATACGAATTTACTATTTTTACGATGATGTCTGTATGTGTGTGTGTGTGTGTGTGTGTGTGGATGTGTGTGTGTGTGTGGATGTGTGTGTGTGTGTGGATGTGTGTGTGTAACAAAATTTTCGTCTGCGATAACTCTAATACTACAGTTACAAAAATTATAATTTTTTCGTGTACTTCTTCGTTACATCCATATGAAGAGCTGATTAGATTTTGGTTACAATTGGTCAACCGGAAGTACCATCATTTGAAGATTTTAACAGTTTTTCTTGAAAAAACTATGTTAAATATAATTTTTTCACAATTGATGTTATTATAAATATTAAACAATATTTTATTCTCTATACAATTTGACAGCATTTTATACTTAATATTAAATGGATATAGAGTTAAAAAATCTGATGTGGCCAGCACATTACCTTCCGTCAGTTCTATATATTTTGTACAAATTTCATACGGAAAGTTCCTTGCTAAATTAAATATTCTATTTCTTGTACATTAGCTTCCGGCAGTTGCATGTATTTTATGCAAATTTCATACAGAAAATTATTATTTTGTGATGTTTTCTATATACAGTGTAATGTATCTGCAGAAAAAAAAGATTTATTATTATTATTTCTTGTACATTACCTTAAAGCAGTTGTATGTATTTTATACAAATTCCATAGAGAAAGCAAAAGATCCTATATTTCCAGTAAAATTATAAAACAGACACACTATGTCAATTTCACTTGACACTGACACCTTACAATCAGAATTTTCTTAATATAGTAGTTGTTTCCACAGGTATGGCTACTTTATGAAATTTAATTTCTTTATAATTTTTTAACTCAATATCCATTTAACATTAAGTATAAAATGCAGTCAAATCGTATAGAGAATAAAATATTCTTTAATATTTATAATAACATCAAATGTGAAAAAATTATATTTACCATAGTTTTTTCAAGAAAAACTGTTAAAATCTTCAAATGATGGTACTTCCGGTTGACCAATTGTAACCAAAATCTAATCAGCTCTTCCTATGGATGTAACGAAGAAGTATACGAAAAAATTATAATTTTTGTAACTGTAGTATTAGAGTTATCGCAGACGAAAATTTTGTTACACACACACATCCACACATCCACACACACACACACATCCACACACACACACATACAGACATCATCGTAAAAATAGTAAATTCGTATTCTAGGGACTCTAAAACGTGCTTATTGAGTAAAAACTCATCATCGAATTTTTTGACCAAAGACAATACCTTCCTTACCTAAAGGTGACGGAAGGTAAAAATTATAAAGAAATTAAATTTCATAAAGTAGCCATAGCTGTGGAAACAGCTACTATATTAAGAAAATTCTGATTGAAAGATGTCAGTGTCAAGTGAAATTGACATAGTGTGTTTGTCTTATAATTTTTACTGGAAATATAGGATCTTTTGCTTTGTGTATGGAATTTGTATAAATACATACAACTGCTTTAAGGTAATGTACAAGAAATAATAATAATAATAAATCTTTTATTTCTGCAGATACATTACACTGTATATAGAAAACGTCACAAAATAATAATTTTCTGTATGAAATTTGCGTAAAATACATGCAACTGCGGGAAGGTAATGTACAAGAAATAGAATATTTAATTTAGCAAGGAACTTTCCGTATGAAATTTTTACAAAATACATAGATCTGACGGAAGGTAATGTGCTGGCCACATCAGATTTTTTATTATGGGTTTACAGACGACCATTTGGTATTATTAAATGAAAGATTAAAATAGCTAATAATTACATTGTATCGGGTTGCAACATAACGTTGACTTCTTCCGTCTTCAATTAATGCAACAATGGAAGCTACAGTTTCTGCATTCAGTGACATTTTCAACACATTGAATTGTTTTTTTTGTTAATTTCGTTATGACAAGTTAAGAATAGGAAAATTGGAGTTAATTAGTGATGTTTTTAGAAGTTGATGATTGATGTGAGGTCGAGGAAGTTCAGTTGACATCTATCAATAACAACATTTTATAGAAATTAAGTGTCATTAGCATTTTTGTTACAAAAAAATGGCCCGTTTTTCGTGCCGGCCAGTGTATACAGAGAATTTATTTTAACGTGCAACATATGGTCAATCACTTCCATGGTTACACACTACTGTCAAAAAATGACAGCAATGTAATATTTGTCCATTTTAAAATGCAACATACAAAAATTTGTAGTTATGTATTATCAATATTAATTTCCAATAAATTAGCTTACATATTATTAATAAAAAATCAAAATTTTAATGTAGCACATCTTAACAAACTTTGTTTTACAAAAATTCAAAATTTTAATGTAATAAATGTTCAAAAATATTTCCATTCACACTGATACGATATCCTAGTCGCTCGTAGAAAGAATTGACACTATTTGTGATGCGTTCTGGAGGTATCTCCTGTGCTGCAATACTATTCATAATGTTGCATTTTAAAATGGACAAATATTACATTGCTGTCATTTTTTGACAGTAGTGTGTAACTATGGAAGTGATAAACCATATGTTGCATTTTAAAATAAATTCTCTGTATAAGTGGAACACGTAGCCAAGAAAAATTGTATCTTGGATTTTTGAGATACAGTGGGCTCCTCCACTATAGTAAAATTCTGTCCGATTCTATAAGAAAGTTAAGTTTTAGCAACATTGCTAATAATTGTAACCCATAGAAATAAATGTAAAGCCTGTCATTTTTACCTCTCGCTAAGAGAGGTATTGAATTCATGCTAAAAATCGCATATCCAGATTTTAGTGAATCAGCACGTTTTAAGGTCCCTAAAATCCGATTATAACATTTTTACGATGATGCCCGTGTGTGTGTGTGGATGTTGGATCCACGATTTCTCAAATACTATAAGATGTAAGACATTTTTAACTACGGACTCCTCAATCTAACAATAATGGGAAGAGTTGATTAAGTTTTGGTAACAATTGGACAACCGGAAGTAGTAGTTACAAGAAAAAAATCATCTAAATATTATTTATCGAAAATTTATGTAAATACTTATATTAAAGAACGTTAAATTCTTTATTCGATAAATATAAATTCATTATTATATCTTCTATAGATTTAAAGATAAAGAAATGCATATAAAATAATTTGATATAATAAACCTCAGATCAAACTACTTCAAGGCAAGAAATTCAAATGTTTGTAATTGACACATAAATGTCACTGTCAAAAATATTTGCATGCAACTGTCAAAAAAATATTTGTACATCATTATGAAAATAAAAAAAAGTCAACAACGCAAAAGAATATACGAAAAAAGAATATAAAAGGAATTTGCGAAAAGGGATTATGTGCTGGCCACATCAGATTTTTATGTTTTAGTCAGTGTTTGTTAGAGAATTAGGATTATTATTAAAACATAAATAAAATAAAATAAATATATCATCACGGCATATTACCCATTTCTGGGTATGCCAATCTGCTTTGTACACAGATTTCGGTAATGATGAAGACATATTTGTACCGTGCGAGTATTTACATGGGCCATTTATATTAAAACTAGACGTTAAATAAAACTATCAAATTTTTAACAAGTTATTAGTTTTTCAAATATTCGAGTTTTAATGCCCGATATTTTCACTTCCAAATAAAGTTTCGAATAAGTATTCGTTAAATAAATTTATTTTATATATTTATTCAACAAATAATTCCATTGCGTCTTTTCACACATTTTACAGAAACAAATAGCTATCTGTCAAATATTTTTAACGTTCATGAATTGCAGTTGCAGTTCACAAAATTCAAAAACTCAATTTTTTTAAATGGAACACTCCATATTTTATTATTTGAATAAATTCTTCGTTGAAAAATAGGGGTAGTTTGTGTAGCATGTCCTATGTTGAAAGTTGATAGATTTTTAGTAAAATGGAAAATATTTTATATTAACGAGACTTTTTCAAAGAGTCGAAAATTATTTAAATTCACTGATTTTTGTCGTATAAATGTTTGTAACAATGGTCTATTCTTTGGTGCTAAAATAATCATTCTTTTATATTTTACAAAAGTTTTACTAGTTTTTTATTGTTTTTCCCTAAAGGTGTATTTATGCAGCCTACTTTTTATTTTACTTTTGCTTTTTCTTTTCAATTTTACTTTTACTTTAAGTTTGGTACTTTATGCAGCTACTTTAAAGCATTCAATACACATGCGCAGATGTGATTTTTCTGGCATATAGTCGCAAATGTAAATAAATAAATAAATATCCTGATAAAATGGACAAGAATGCAATAATTTGTGCATATAAAATATTACATAGAAAGTAAATATACTAACCAGTTTCATTTAATACAGACGCTATACTTTTCCAAACATTCATTTTGGCCACTTTATCCTTGAATAAAATATCTGTTTTAATATATATGATATTTATGAATTAAATCTTATAATATACAATATTGTTCTTTACATATTTTTCGTTTGCACAACTTAAAACCTACTAACAAAAATAAATACACAACATGCTGACGTTTGTGAAGTGGAGCTCATGCGCAGTTGTGATATTCTTTTACTTTAACCGTCTTAAGTTGAAAGTTAGTCAACTTAAGGTCTTAAAGTAAAATTAAAAGTATGCACATAAAGCAGTACATATATTAACACATATTTAACTTTTATAAAGTAAAAGAAAAAGAAAAAGTAAAATAAAAAATAGGCTGCATAAATCCAGCTTAATCCGTTCTAGTGAGAAGTAAAATATAATATCAAATACAATAATAGATAAGTAATTAATGAATGGTATAAACGCTAATTCATTTCTTAATTTCGTACCGGTATCGTTTTCTCGACGAAAATAGAATCGTTGTGATCTTGGGTAAATAAGGCGTTGAATAATTACTCTTTTATAAGAAACCTCTTAAGGAATGATTAAATTTTCAAATTAGCGTGTTGGAAATTTCCCTGCGTAATTGTTTGTAATGGAAAGCGAGTAAATAATACCAGAATAATTATTCATCAGAATCAGGGGAGGCCAAATGTCGTAATTAACCGTTGTCACCCAGCTGCTGAAAAATAAATTCATTACTTTTGAATAATTGATTGAATCTGTTCCCACGGCTTGCGATTTGGGGTAAAATTCGTAATCCGAAAACTCCTCTCCCCTGTTAAGCCTAATATTTTACTAGAGCATCACAATGGCTGTGGAGACAATTGAAGCGCGTCCGTTCGCAGCACACCTTGATCTTCTGTTACAGTTCATTATTTCAATACCTCAGTTTTAATTTTTTTTCTTTTTCTCTCTCCACTTTTTTGGTTCTTGTTAAAACGTTTCGCTAGGGTGCATTTTCAAGGGATATTTTTTATATTTTGTTACACTTAAGGGTCGTAACTGCTTCTTGAAATAATGAGGTTTTGTGAGAATTTTTACAAAACTATTGATTTTAAAAGTGGAATCTTTAGAATTTACCCCATAAGGACTTAGGAGTCTAGATTTGATTGATAAGGTTTTATACACTGCATCTGTCATAAAATAAAAATTTAGAGTGGATATTTTTGAAAACCATTCCTTCGTAAAATATTTACTGACTTTTCGAAGTCTGATGAAGCCAAAACAATACCTTCCGTCAAGTATACTTATTTTGTTCCATACATAAAGTTTTTTTACAAAAGATATATATTTCCAGTAAAATTATTTCTTGAACCTACTATATGTAAATTTAACTAGAATCAGTCAATTATTCATTTGAAATATGAACATCTTAACTATTTTTCTGCTGTATTTTATAGCAACATAGGTTGCAAGATTTATGAAACTTAATTCTTTATAATTATTTTATCTTTAAATAAAGTAAAGTACCTAGCACTTTTATTTTGACATTTGTCAGATTCTATTTTACGGTCGCATTTACTTCACGGCCGCGTTTACTTTACGGCCGTATTTACTTTACGAACACAACTGTCAATCGTTTGTTTAAATAGCCAATAAATTTAGTGTTATGTTACATGCAGCTTCATAAAGTTGTAGGTATTGAAAAAATTATTGTCACTATCGCTATCTATCATTTTCTTGATCAACAAATTAATTATTGTAGTTATTTTATCTTCAGTTTTAGATTGTACTATATTTTGACAGTAAGTAGATTGTTTTGTAAATTATCAAGATGACAGTACAGCACTCTACAATCAGATATGAAATATATTTTACGCACAACTGTATTGTAATTGTTTGTTTACATTTTAGTTACCATGGCGGAAAATGAAAGATTACACCCTGCGGGCGGCAAAGTGTAAAGCAAAAGCCCGCCGGGCGGTAAAAAATATGACAAAAAAACAAATAACGGTAAATAATATTTTATTTGTGGATATTTATAATACAGTTGGATATATTATTCAACGAAATTCCCTCCAAATGAATTGTCTCTGAAGATTTCTTTAACTGGAGATTCAACTGATTTCTGTCTTTTTCAGTTGCAGAAATGTCAGATGACAGACCAGGTTTATCATGGTCTTTAGTACCAATAATCAGTCGAGCTGTTTATAATAACGACCAATATTCAAATTCTTCTTGATCACGGAAAATTTAGACCATAATGAAGAACTCATATATTTTAGACTGAAAAATAAGTACAATCTATAGAATAACAATACGAGTAATATTGATATATCACCATACCTTTTCATTAAAATATGCGAGCAACACAGTTTCGTTCAAAATTGTCACATTTTTCTGTCAACCAGGCGTGCAACACATCGTATTCGTTTTTATATCGGTCCTTTGACTTACCAGGACATAAATCCGCTAAAGCTTCATTAGCTTCTAGCAAAATTTTTTCAGAAATTTCAATAGCATATTCAGGTTGAAGCTCCAAGCTTGACATTTTTAATTATTTGTTTACACAAAACAAATGGTTACCGATACAACGCATCGCCTAAATGTTTCTTGGCATAGCCATCTGGCCATCTAATATTTTTTACATAGCAACAAGATTTTAGTCATGCAATTAAAAATTACGTTTCATTTGGTTTCAGTTGTGCGTAAAACGTTGTACGTATTTCAGGCCGAAAGAGGTTTACGCCCTTCAAATTTCATCCGCAAATTTGACTAGTATTACAGAACTCAAAATCGTCGAGAAATGCGCTGTTGTTGACCTAGGCCAGCAAAAGGAGTTGGCATTACTGTTCTGGTGATATGTCAATTTAAGATTATTTTCAACACAAAAATTAGCAAAATGTTTACAAATTTTAGGGCTAAATCTTTAATTGTTGTAACTTAAATAACTAAATTTTGTCATAAAAATAATAATATGCTGTCATTACTGACATCTCGTATAGATGAATTATAAGTTCCAACTTTAGGACTAGTTTGTTTTGTAACTACAACTAACTTCACGTGATACAATTGAGTTTTCGCCATCTGTCATTAAAAATATGCGAAAGTATAAATATTTAACTAATGTTTGTATGATATATTTTCAATAAATATAAAATAATTACGTATTTTAAGCTCAAATGTAAGTAATTATAATTAAACTTGCAATGCAAAACCGATAAAAATATATGTTCATTTTTTTAGGTTATGTAACATACAATAAAGTGTAGAGAAATATACGAAGAATTTATGGAGGGAGAAGTCGGTACAAAAAATCTTGTGTATCGCACGCCCAGAAACTGTTTTGCGAGATCTCGTATTTGCAAAATAAACTCGGTCTCGCAAATGTTTAGTATCTGGTCTAGTGATAATAACTATTTATTTAAAAAAAACTTTGTGATAGTCGTCTTAAAAGTTATTTTTTAGTGTCATCTGTTTTGCTGGCCTCGTTCTTCGCCTCGGCTGCAAATTCCAGATTCGACAAAAAAATCACTTTTACAAACTTGTTACCCAAATTGTGGTCAAAATCAAAGAAAGTTTTTCAAAAAAAATTTTCTATCAAAAACCATTCTCTTAAAATAAATGAATAAAAATGAATAATTGATTATGAATTCAGGTTCTCAGAAATATGCTCCTAATAAAGAAAATTATTGGATATGTAACACTTACTACGTTTACATGCAGTTTTAAAAATGGTTTCAGTTTTCAGTCAAAATTATGCAAAATTATTTACGTGCAGTTTTCAAAACAAGTTTAAAAATTGATTTAATATCAGTTTCGGCGCATGCGCATTTAGCTGATGTAAGTGGCAGATCCTCTTCACTCCAAATACTTCGTTTTGCTATTATTTTTTATACTTCGTACCACTACGCTCTAAAACTACACAACTGTCTGTTTATTTGAAGGTTAGTTGTAACACAAAGCAACAGAAACGTTATGCTCTGTACGCATGCGCAGTATCGAAACTGAATTTTAAGTGTTTACATGAGTAGTTTTGAAATTAGTTTTCAAGTCCAACTCATGAATTTTAGTTTTGGTTCGAGATAATTCAAAACCGTTTTGACACTGTATACATGGCGTTTTCAAAACTAAAAACGTTTTAAAAACGGTTTCAAAACTGCATGTAAACTCAGTAACTAAGAAAGAAAACATTCTTTCTGTTACAGGAAATAAAAATATTCTCAAGCGTTTATTTTAAATAGGCATAGTAATGTTAAATATATATTTAGTATATTTTAATATTAGAAAGAGTGTATTTGGTAGTGAATGAACTTCCTGTGAAGGTGTTACAGTTGGTAGCCTTATTTCCGCTGTTTTGTGTTAATAACGATCTCGATAAGTGTTCGAACAGGAATCATCATTCCATTCAGCATATCATTTAGTAACAATAATTTCTCCCTTTGTGTAGGGGGCTAAAAATAAATTCGGTCGTTAGCGATGGAAGAAAATGGAAATAATACGAAAAGAATCGACATTTCGTTTGAATTGTTTACATCGGTAACCGTTCGAACATAGGTAGACGCGATCCTTTGTAGCTCCGATGCATAAATTGGTCCAATTTACCCCGCGATGTTAACAATGTCGTAGGATTCGTTAGTGCACACCCTGAAATAGGTCACAGGCACAATGACAACCCTTAATTTAAAACTTATTCCAATGATATTTTCTCATGGATCGCAACTATACCACGAAGAAATCACTCGTCTTCCAACCCTTATTACAAACACCTATCCCTTACCTATACTGAATTTTCTTTCTGGAAGGGTGGCTTAGTTATGAGATTTTATTTTTAGGGATGTAATTTAATACCCTTTTTATAGTTGTAACTGTCTAAGGGATGAAATAAGGTCAGTTGGAAGTAAGTGCGAATGGAGATTCAAACATTTCTTTATTAATTTTTTAAGTTACGACTTTGGAACGGAAGCTGCAAGGCTTTGTCCCTTTGTAGATTCGGATGGGTCGAAGGCATATTTATGTTTTAGTTCTGCCGGACGATCTAAAGTAAGATATGTTTTGTGAACATGGTTTATGAGTTTTGGGCAGGGATTTATAAACATTTTTCACACGATAAGGGAAAGTTTAATTGTTCAGATGATATGCTACGTTTTAACTGCATTATGTTTTCTTCCCGTCCCAGTTATGGTAATGGATATATAACTTTTTTTAAAGAAATTCGACAATGAGTTTTTAAAACTCGTTTTACTATTAGGACGATATGCTACAATATCTGCATGTTGGACTGTCTGACTATTATTTAAATATATGTGTGGCGTAATGCAAGAATTAACAACCAAAATGATATTAAAAATAAACAAAACATCTTCAGTGTTAATAATACTTAGGGCCGGTCTTTCCATCTTCGGATAAAGTGCTGGATAACTTATCTGTCGGATAAATAAACATTATCGCAGCAAAAAATGACATTCAATATAATTTACCTCATTTATACTCTTATTTCAATGCGATATTTTATCATTTATCTGATGGATAGTTATCCTGAACTTTATCCGGAGATGGAAATACCGGCCCTAAGAGAGTATATTTCAGTCACTAATTCTTTAATTGAAACTATCTGTACCACCAATGCCCTTCGAAACTGCATTGACATATCTACAGACTGTATTACTACGTTTACATGCAGTTTTGAAAATGGTTTTAGTTTTCAGTCAAAATTATGCGAAACTGTTTACATGCAGTTTTCAAACCAAGTTTAAAAATTGATTTGAAATCAGTTTCGGCGCATGCGCATTTAGCTGATGTAAGTAACAGATCCTCTTCACTCCAAATACTTCGTTTTGCTATTATTCCAATTATTTTTTATACTTCGTACCACTACGCACTAAAACTACACAACTGTCAGTATATTTGAAGGTTAGTAACACAAAGCGACAGAAACGTTATGCTCTGTACGCATGCGCAGTATCGAAACTGAATTTTAAGTGTTTACATGAGTAGTTTTGAAACCAGTTTTCAAGTCTAACCCATGAATTTTAGTTCTGGTTTGAGATAATTCAAAACCATTTTGACACTGTATACATGGCGTTTTCAAAACTAAAAACGTTTTAAAAACGGTTTCAAAACTGCATGTAAACTCACTATATATTTTAAAACGGGTCATAGGGCTATACTCGTAATATAGAAAAACAGTTTTTTTTGCTTTTATATTAATTTCTAGAGAAAAAAATCTGATGTGGCCAACACCAAACCTCCCGCTATTTAATTTTTATTAATTTAAATATACATACTTACATATTTAGTTATTGCGGAAACTTTAAAAAGATTCATTGGTTCTATTTATTCTTTTCTATTTAAAACGTTACCATTATTAATTTGAAGTGAAATGGCCAACACCAAACCTCCCGCTATTTAATTTTTATTAATTTAAATATACATACTTACATATTTAGTTATTGCGGAAACTTTAATAAGATCCATTGGTTCTATTTATTCTTTTCTATTTAAAACGTTACCATTATTAATTTGAAGTGATTAGTTCTTTGACAGTGATATTTATCTGTCAGTTAGATAAATTTGAGATATGTACTGTGAAACCAAGAAGTTTTGCTTGTTTTAAGCGTAGGCTCCAGGATTATAATTATAGATATTTTATAAATTTATCCATAAAATATATAGAAAAAGTATTTATACAAATCTATAGAAAATTTAACAATCTTTAATTTTTATAATAACACAAATTTTCAAAAAGTAACATTCGAAGGTATTTTTCGAAGAAAATCTATTTTGAGCTTCAAATAAAGTGCCATTTCCCGTTATCTGATATACACCAAAATCTATTGGTCTCTTCACATATTAGAATAAGAAGAGAAGAAAATTTTCTGAATGATAGTATTTGAGTTAGAGTAAAGGATCCACACACGTACACACACACACACACACGCACGCACGCACGCACGCACGCACGCACACACACACACACACACACACACACACACACACACACACACACACACATCATTGTGAAAAAGTTAAAATCGGATTCTAGGGACCTTAAAACGTGGTCATTTATCAAAATCTCGATATGCGATTTTTAGCACGATCCCTATACCTCCCTTACCAAGGGTAGCGGGAGGTAAAAAGAATTGGTGCAGATTATAGATTATTATATAAATTTCAGAATAATGTCTCATTTTCCACTGTTGTGCATTTTAAATAAGTGACTAAATAGTACCTAGCTTTTTAACAGCGATTAAATTGAAGCTAGCTTTTATATGCAAATTTAGAACATTTTCAAGGTAAATTTAGCCGGATAATTAGTCACAGAAGCAAGATACTTACATATTTTTTACCTTTACTGATATTTTATTTATAATTATATGACATTTATTTGACAAGTAAAAAAAACGAATGAAATAATCTTGCCATATACCCCTCATGCTAAAGAATTGTATTGATTAAATTTGAAGTCTGGCTTATTTATAAAATTTTGCTTTTAAAAAAGTGTTATCGTATATAATAATTTAAGATAAATTATTATGTACTCAAACACTTTTTAAGCAAAATTTATTGCATAAGCTAGATATGTCAAATTTATCGATTAAATTCTTAGCACTCGTGATATAATTATTGAGAAAATACCTACCTACCACACATTTCTGTTTCGTATAGAGCCACAAAATAAGTTTAAAGATTGCCAAATTAAGAAAAAATCTCTTTAACCATGAAACTGACAGCTCATTAATAAACGTTTATTTGCATTTTATTTGTTATAATTATTAATATTTTGGTTTTTCTTCATGTTAATAAAAAAAATACATTATTTTCTTACGGTTAGTTTCATGGTTAATGAGATTTTTTCTTAATTTCTCAAATTTTTTAATTTATTTTGTAGCTTTATATGAAAAATAAATGTAAGTTGTTTGGTATAATTATTTAAAAAAATATGTACCAATTGACCCGCTTTAAAAATTACACCCTGTATATTGGTTATTATTGCAATAAGCATTTTCTTGTTTTATGAAATGATATTGGCTCAATGGATCCTAATTACTAAAGATTCGTTTACAGTTAGAGTTTGGTTGTTCTTATGTATAAACCATTAATATGAACAACTGATTTAGGGCAATAAGCGAGCAGTTAACTAGCATTTTTTTCTGTCATTAAGTGTCATTTTTTATTTTACACCAGAATCTAATGGGTTCTTTCCATATTAGAAAAAACAAGGAAAACAAGATTTCAAAATTTTCTGTAAGATAATATTTGAGTAGTGTTGTTTACAACGATTTTTAGGAATTTTACATATTCATAATACTGATAGATAAATGTCAATTCCCAGTGTTGTATATACAGTATATTCGTTAATAATAAATGAAACTACGTGGAGATAAATAATTGACTAAATCTATTTTTTCCCTTTGCTATTGAAATTATTTTAATGCATTATTGCACATTATTTGTAATGAACCTTACAACCTTGTGTATGAATATAAATTTGATAAAGTGCATAATAATTGCAAAATAATAATTTAACTAATATAGGATTCCATTGCAATATTATAAAAACTAATAACAATACAACATGCATTTTTGCAAGGACAAAAAGAATCACATATAAATGTAAACTATTCAATTCAGTAATGATGAAATAGTTTTTGCTAATTTGTATATCATTGAGCAATAATGAACCGTAGATAAATTGTTTCATGCTGCATCGGAGAACAATAAAAGAATTATGCATATAAGAGCTATTTTTCAATTTATTTAATACCTGTATAGAAATTGATTAATATTTACAAGGCTTATTTAAATAAATTTTCAATAATCCTTTCGGAAACATGTTATAAATTGATTCATTTGTTTAGTAGATCGTAAATATTAAATTTTTATAATAAAAGATTGTTCAAAAGTGCATTTTCATATCATATGTGTCCTAAACTTCAAACCAATTTCTAATACCTATTACTTCATACTTACCATATATTCTGAAAATAAAAAATCTGATGTGGCACCACACGACTTCCTTGTACGCAAGACCAACATGAAGTATAGACCCAATTATAAAATTGCATGGATTTGACGTAATTTGCCATTAACATTTATTTTTTTGTTATTGTTTGTCCTGGTTCATAGCAAGCAAAAAGCAAAAAAAGTATATAATTTTTAAATTTACATATCTTGCTTATACAATGAGGTAATTTAATAATATTTGATGTGTTAGACGCAGAATTTAATTCTCTAAAACTCTTATTTGAAACATTTATTTCTAAATTCAAAATAAAACCATTTTTATTCAAGAAATACTGTTAACAACTTCAGGTAATATATCACTTCCGGTTAGCCTATTTCAACAAAAATTGACTATGTTATTCCCATAGCCATAAAAGTCTTATATACCAAATTTGGAAAGAGATACGTACGTACAGACGTCATGACGAAATTAGTCAAAATAGATTCAGGAATGGTCAAAATGGATATTTCCGTTGAAATCTAAAAACTGAATTTTATTGTCATTACAATACTTCCTTTACTCTATGTACAAGGAAGTAAAAACTACAAAATTTACATTTTCGCCTATATCTACTGATCTATGCATTTGGTCTGAATAAACAAAATACCGCCAAAATAATGATTTTGTCTGCATGTCCGTTTTTTAATGCAGAAAAATATACAAGTCCTGTACCAAAAGAATTGGCATACATCCTTTTTCTTAACTTTCACGTACGACTAGTAACAAATATGATATTGCCTAGCAACCAAAACGTTAGCGTATACGTCTTTTGAAAAAATGCTGTACAAAAACTCCCCATTAATGATAATATCCAGTTTTATTTAAGCAATAAATTTATTCTAATAACACAAAAGTAAGTTTAGGAATAATAAATGCATAAGTGTAGGTGAACAATAAATTATATAATAAAAAGTATATATCATTGCTGCATATTACCCATTGTTGGGTGTGCTATTCTGCTTTGTACGCGTTTATCAGACGTAACCTTACGACGTGGAGAGTACGCCACGGGGTTCGCTTTTGTGTCCATTAAATTCTAAATAAGTTTTGGCGTCGGTCGGAATCGAACCCGGGTCCCTAGATTCACGACCAGTCACTCAGGCATACGGCCATGAGACTCCATTAAATAACTGAATGAGGCATTAAATTTAGTAATTTTATACAAAAAATTGTAAAAACAGATGTAGGCGCAGGGCTCATAGTTTTCTAATGGAAGACAGGAAAAATAATAAACGATATATTACTAGATCTCGAGATTTGGACATATTATCCTGGACAGCCTGTATAATATATTGTGTTGTAGCGTATTATACCAAAATATGATATATTTGGTTTAAAATTCCTGTCTAAAAACGAACAGCTGGACGCCCTTCTATTACACATTTTACGACACAATTTTTAATAAGGTGTTCTAATTTGAATTTTTAACACTTTAAGACATAATTTATTAGTTGTTTGGACGTATAATGAGCGAACCAACTAGTTTTCATTTAAATTTTGAATATGTGCATAAATTACGCGTCATAAAATTCAAATGAATATGTATGGCAATAATTAAAACACGATTTTATACCGTATGTCAAATCCTAAAGATATAGAATAATAATAACACGCTTGTTACATATTTATACGTATGTCATACTGTCATATATGGACAGTGTAGCAATCATTGTAATATTGACTGCAATTTGAATTTGCATACAACAGTCTGCAAAATATCTTCATTATGTTGAGCCAAAGAAGAACTATTTACAGTCAAGAAAACATGAACAAATAAATAAATCTCAGTTTTTTACGCATCATTGGGTGTGTCAATCAGATTTATGCAAATTTTGGTAGGTAATAGATAATGTTATATTGTTAATATTTGCGGTAAATGACGTCATTTTATGATTAGTGTACAAATGAGTCGTTACTATACAGCATGTTTCACGGATATAGGACACCCCAATTATTTTCTTAATTATTAGGAATAGAAGAAAATCATTCAAATAAAAGTTGCAGTAGATCAAGGGGGATATTTACTTATTGATGAAAAAAAAATTGAAACCAGTGGTTCTCAAGTTACAAACCAAAGTTATATTTTTTTAAATGGGATATTGTACATTTTTTAGGCTTATTCGACAGAATATTTTTTTCTGAATTCAACCATATAAATATTATGTGTTTACATAACAAAAATATTGAGAAAAATTCATTTGAAAATTAAATTTTCTAAACATAAATAGCAGTTTAGTATAAGTTAATTGTTTTGTTATTGATCATGGCTTACTGTTTTGTGTTATGTTAAATAAAATTTATTTAATTTTCAAATGAATTTTTCTCAATATTTTTGTTAAGAACATTAGGATATTAAAGAACGTGTTTTATAAGACATGTTTTTTTCGCACGCGTCAAAATTTAGAAAACGAGCGTCAGCGAGTTTTCTAATTGACAAGTGCGAAAGAAAGTCTTAAGCCGGTATCCCACTGTAAAAATTTTGATAAAAATTTCTGTAAATTTTTTTATAAAAACGTTCCATGAAAAGTACTGCATCCCACTGTAAAAATTTTTACGCGTTTTTATGGAGTGTTGCATAACTCATGAAAGAGAATTGGCGCCAAAGATACTACTAAACCTCATTTTTGTAGCCGTTGTTCTGCAGAGGTAGTTGCGTTTTGTAATTTCATTATGAATAACGTTCATTCAAATAAAAAAATGTTAGCTGCAATAATTGTAGGAATAATGGGTTACACGGTTATACAAAAAAAAAAATCAGAACATTACTGGTGGACTAGTCTATGACTGGAGAAAAGAAATACAAATCGCAGTGTTTAATTATCAGACACATCAAATTACGAATAGATGAAATAAATT
The DNA here is from genome assembly GCA_963082715.1 of Harpalus rubripes. NCBI lineage: Eukaryota > Metazoa > Arthropoda > Insecta > Coleoptera > Carabidae > Harpalus > Harpalus rubripes. The sequence continues at coordinate 54,972,488 of OY720456.1, forward strand.
ACAGAAATTTTCTTCGAATGAAAGACCATTTCTTAAAAATCATGGACATGGTTCGAAAGTAAAATAAGAAACGTGACACTCAATTAAGGCAGTGTATTTCGGCACATGAAAGATAGGCATTGTTCTATCTAGTGTACACATAAATTTTGAAAAATTAATCTTTTTATCGTCATTACATAAAGGGTACGACGCGAGTATATAGGTGAATAAAGTCCATCTTAAAATGCTTGAACGAGGCGGATTTGTATGGGCTTCTCATTTACTTCATATTTAGTTTTTGCAAATTTGTATAGGTAATTTAAAATACACTTCCTATAAATTATAGATTAAGATATTTATACTAATACTACGTAAAATTGGTTGAAAAACTTTCTTGGTTACGATTAATGAGTATTCTAATAGGATTCGGACGGAAATGTAAAAGGAGAAAAAAGAAATACAAAGAATAACGCATGTAAATATTAAATAACTTTAATACTTATTTTTTTGGTGTTGTATTGCCTGATTATTATAAGATAATAACATTTAACAGTTGAAAATCGCACTTTGCCTGGCGTATTTATTATAATATTCAGGCGATTTTGAGTGTTATCAAACTTCTTCATTTCTATACAAATCAATTAAAACGCTGTCTGTTCAGGCAACCACACTACACATTTTGATTTTTTGCTTCATATTATTTCCAATATCAATATAAACAAATGCTCACCGCTGTTTAAATAATGTCAGAGAATAATAGCTGTCTTTAGAAAATGACTTTACCCATGGTTCAAGCAACCGCATTGCGCACGCCCTCATCAACATCCAATCATAACGCAGCTTTCAACAAAATGAATACAGACTGCTGTATTTATGTGACGTCACATCAAAATTTTTACGTGACGTCATGTAAATACAGTTTTCATAAAAATTCTGTCAAAACGGTTTTTATAAAAATATTTACGTCCATTTTTATCAAAATTTTTACAGTGGGATACCGGCTTTATAAAATGAGTTCTTTATACTATTTTTTATATTTTGCGCCTTTTACAATAACATTTACTTACTCAATTTGTGATTATATTTGTAACCATTTGTACATTTTCATGTAAATAATCTTCCCTAAATAAATAATAATAATAATTTCGACATTATATTATTAAAATGAATTGTAAATTAACTAAAAATAAATTAGGTAAAAATGGGTTAAAGAAACGTCATCTAGTACCAACCGTCTAAAACAAAAAATTGTGTATCAAAATGAAGGTCATTACGATACGCAATTGCGTATCGTAATGACTTCATTATAAACGCAAAATATAAAAAAAATATTTATACGATTGAATTCAGAAAAAAATACTCTGTCGAATGAGCCTAAAAAATGTATAATATCCCATTTAATAAAATATATAACTTTGGTTTGTAACTTGAGAACCACTGGTTTAATTTTTGTTTTCTTCAATAAGTGGATGTCCCCCTTGATCTACTGCAACCTTTATTTGAATGATTTTCTTCTATTCCTAATAATAAAGAAAATAATCGGGATGTCCCGTATCCATGAAACAGCCTGTATATTCCATTATTATTTGTTCCTATGTTTCTATAGTTCATTCGCTGAGACGAGAGAATGTGGAACTAATTCTGGAACAGAAATATGCTAGTGAACTGTGTAACCAAGGATTATTGAAGAAAACATGAACAAATAAATAAATCTTGGCTTTTTACGCATCATTGAGTGTGTCAGCTTTATTCAAATTTTGATAAATAATAAATAATGTTATATTGTTAACATTTGCGGTAAATGACGTCATTTTATGATTAGTGTACAAATGTGTCGTTACTATATATTCCATTATTATTTGTTCCTATGTTTCTATACTACATTCTCTCAGACGAGAGTATATGGAACATATTCTGGAACAAAAACATGTTTGTGAACTGTATAACCAAGGAGTTATGTTAATGCGGAGACGTAGGGATTTATAAAAGAAATTATTTTCTAAATTTATCCATAAAATAACATGAAATCGACACTAAAGTGTACAAATAGCTATTTGTGTATTAAGAGCGCAAAATGGGACATTGTCGATTGAGAGGTTGTTGACAATGTCCATTTGCACTCGAAACACACACAAGATTTTTTCTACAGTCGCCACAATGGGGTCCTCCACCATAACAAAAATTTATTTGTTAGAAGTGCATTAAACTAGTGCAGTGAAAAAGTCGATATTTTATATTTGATTTTAATTTATCGTTATTTTCCATTTTTTTTGAGCTATTGCTTCAATCTAATCTAAGCATTTTATGCTTTCATTTTTGTAAATAAATGCGGCATTTTGTTTGGTTATGTAATATACCGTTAGAGCAGTTATATGTCATATTGACTTGTGAAGGAGGTAAATGTGTAACTACAGTGCCATTAGTTCCTGACTAAACGTTTCCATTAAGAATGTAGATAAGTGACATTTCTCAACATTGTATAGTTAGAAATTTGAACAGCGAGCGTTTTTTCTACTTTGTCGCGCATGAGCGGCAAAGTGACATTTTGCGTTGACAAAAGAGAGCGCAAATGGCTACTTTGTATATAGACTGTAGAAAAAAATTATTATTAATAGTTCAGCAATCGGCCCTAAAGAAATCCATTATGATAATTATTGTACATATGAGATAATTTGGGTATGTACAATAGTAAATTCGTACATAAAATATGTGCAAGGAAAACGAATCCGAAGAAGCAGACAGGTTTGTCAGCATAACCAATAAAGATAAATATTCCTTTCATTTTACTGAAGTTCATTTTATTACTCATATGGTTTATTTTCCTAGGCCCTAACTAAATTCCACATTTGTGATAAAAAGTAGAACTTTAGATACCTTCATACATAAATAACTATTAAAGGTATTTTTCTAAAAAAGAAAAACTATTTTGACCTTCAAGGAAATTATCACTTCCGCTTATCTAATTTAAACCAAAATTTAATGACTTCTTTCCATATTAGAATAGGGCAGGAATACATTATTGTTTCCATATTTCAGAATGATAGTATTTGAGTTAGAGCGTTAAGAGGAACCATACAAATATAAACGGTAAATAAAATTCTGCATGAAAGGTTAAAAAAAAATCTGATGTGGACACCACACGACTTCCTTATACGCAAAACCAATATGAAGATGAAGTATAGACCCAATTATAAAATTGCACGTTTTTGACGTAATTTGACATTAATATCTATTTTTCTATTTTTTTGTTCTTTTTTGTCATAATCCATAGCCAAGCTTCATTACAAAAACCAAAAAGTATATAAGTTTTAAATTTACATATCTCGCTTATACAAAGGGCTAATTTAATAATACTTGATGTGCTAGACGCAGAATTTAATTCTCTAAAACTATTATTTGAAGCATTTATTTCTAAAATCAAAATGGAACCATTTTATTCAAGAAAAACTGTTAACAACTTCAGGTAATATATCACTTCCGGTTAGCCTGTTTTAACCAAATTCTGCTATGTTATTCCAATTGATATAAAAGTCTTATATACCAAATTTGAAACGTTTTGGATTATATTTTAATATAGTTTCTCATTAAAATTTATTATAGGCTTCAAATAAAGTACCATTTCTGGAAATTATGTAATGACCAAAAAGGGAGGTGCACAACTAGATGTTATAGAAGTCCTAAATACAAAATTTCAACTTTCTACGGCTTACCGTTTTTGAGTTATGCGAGATATGTACGTACGTACGTACGTACTGACGTCACGACGAAATTGGTCAGAATGGATTCAGGGATGGTCAAAATAGATATTTCCGTTGAAATCTCAAAACCGAAATTTTTCGCGATTACAATACTTCCTTTACTTCGTACAAGGAAGTAAAAAAACATTTAAATTTCCCCTTGTGCTAAGATTATCCTTCAAATTCAAATTTGATTTGATGTAGGTATGTATCAAAATAAAATCAAACCCAAAAGGGTACGAAATTCAAATTACGTCACGCGTTAAAAAATCTGCATAAACTAAGGGCCAAAAGAATATAAATATGTCCACGTGCTACGAACATACTTCAAATTCAAATTGTGTTGAGGTATGTGCCAAAATACCATCAAATTCAAAGGGTAAAGAATTCAAATTTTGCCACGTGACAAAAATCTGCATATGCTTCCCTAAACCTAGTATACAATTCCACAATATGCAAAACACATAACCCCAAAATATTTAAAACACCAATTGTATGAGGTAGCTGCAAGATTCAAATCGAGCACGCGACAAAATCTGCATAATCAAAAGTCCCAATTATTATCCTTAAACCTCTGCTAAAGGCAATCCCTGAATTCCTGTGCATACTTCAAAGGGTGATATTCAAATCAGAAAGTTTTGCATGGTATTTACATGGTCCATTACAACGCCCAAAAGGTTCCATGTATTTAAAATATCAATGACCAAGTTCTCGATACCCATCATTATAGAAACTAAAAAACTCTGGTCTCTTTTTTTCGTACCCTACTAGGTACCTATGCAAATTTTGTCAAGGGAAAAATATATTAGAATATGCAAATAATTCCAACTTGGTATTCAAATCATGCAGTTGACCAGAAGAAGACTGAGAATGCAATCGCGAGCAAGGAATAAGTTCTTCGTTGGTTTGTTAGATTTGGTCTTGTGCTAGGCGTACGACTGGACCCAATACTTATTTTTCTCGGTGAAATGTAACACTGATGCTGATTGTTGATGGCTGACACGTGGAAGAGCGTGCATGTAAGGAGTTTATCATAGATATTTAAATTTTTTACTTACAAGGGTAAAAGGATTAGATGTTTACAACGTGTTACAAATTCGGTTTTGTTGCGTTGAAATACTGGGACCTCGCATGCGAAATATCGGAATACAGGGTGTAAATGAAATAAGTGCATTAAATTTAACCAGTAATATAACTCGTCGAGAGCAACAATATTTCTTAATAACTTTTTCTCGAAATCGCATATTTTTTTAGCATTTTTACCACCCCGTAAATTGACGAGTAGTTCCAAATATTTTTGTGATAATTGAATGCAGTAACAATAGCTATGAAAAATTTTGTTTTAGCAATTGACAGTCCTGTCAATTGTTGCAATTAAATTTTGACATTAGTAATAAACTTGTTTATAAGTTAAAATTCTGTCAAAATGCGAGTACACAGACATTGTAATTACTTACCTATGCATTATTTATTTTTTTACTCGTATCTGTACTACATTTTACTTGACATCACGGTTGACATAAAGACAGAGTCATGGAGTTGCCAACGCATTTACACGGAGCGTTTCCAAATCATCACCAAATCATTCTGTTCTTAATATTCGCACATTTGTTAATCTTGTACATCTTTATCACATCACAATACGGAGTGTCACATATGACAATTTTTAAAAAAGCAACAGTTATATCCATAACATTTGCAAAAAGTGCTATATTTTTAGCACATAACAGACTTCAATTTTGGGAATGGGTCATAATGTTCATTAATGAGACTGAATTTACTTGGGAAGGTGTATTTATTATGCATAATACACATCTCGACAGACGAAACTGCTGTAAAAATTTTCATTAAAAAATGTTTTGGGCGGGAATAATAAATGGACGACTAATTATTGGTACTCATGTACCTTTTTTAAATGGACAAAAGTTTGTACATACATTTTTTGAATAACGTATTTAAACTATTATGATTTGTCGACGATAAATAATCATCTCATAACCTAACAACTATGCTTTTGCTTTTCCTCGTCCCTCCTTGTCTTCCTCTATTCACACTATTCAAAGGTAAATAAAAGCCTGGTTTAATACACAACTTTATAATTTTGTTATCCAAAATTTAAATTTATTTATTTTAAAAATTGTTCTATTACGTATTAATTAAAAATAATGTTATTTCCCTTGATTCATTTATTAATTACTGTGACTGTAAGTGTAACTGATAACCGACAATTTTTGAGCTGTTTGTATCCCACTTGAATACGGGAGCAGCATTTGTTCTCCATGAGCGGGTAACGAAATATGCAGCAAATCTTTAAAGAATTTTAACTCAAAATCTAAAAGACTTAGAAAAAAAAGTTATTAAGAAATATTGTTCCTCTCATCGAGTTACATTACTGGTTAAATTTAATGCACTTATTTCATTTACACCCTGTATATTTGGGAAGATTAAGGTTGATCTTTATAAGTATTACTATAAAAATTCGATTTGGTGATAATATTACAAATGCTAACCTAAAATTGGAATTAACCTTATCAATTAATCGCCTTACCTCGGCTACAGACATGCGCAGATGAATATCCGTTAATTTGACGATTATTTATTGGTTTGCTAGGAACTGTCTATCCACAATAATAGATAATATATAATTCAACATAAAATGAGTAATTTACAATATAGTATTGTGCCTACTTGCAAAAATGCTGCTATATAGGAGTAAACCTACTATTGAATTTATAAATATGCCAAAATATGCGAAGAAAAGAAAATTGTGGCTGCAAGCAATAGGTCGAAGAGCTGATGGTTGGGTTTTTACATTTTATTTTACCTTAAAGCCTCATTTCCACCGAATGTTTTAATGCTTAATGCATAATAATTTGTACATAAGGCTTAATGCATTATAACAATTTACTTGTATACCATTTCCTGCTACTTTGTTTAGTGACTAATTTGACAGAAATGTCATATTGTTTTTCCTTTTTATTTGTAACTCTAACAGACTGCAATTGCAGCAGTGCTTCTTGTTTGTTTTAATATGTCATACACATAATTTTCTGTATCTATATCCATGAGTATGTTTACACCACGCGAACTAAACATTTAGTACGCATACCAAATGACGTAACAAGATGGCAACGAATGGTGTAAACACTATGTACCAAACATTTGGTACGCAATTGGTTCACATTTTTGGTCCGTTCAAAGGGGGATGTACCAGACCTTACTTAGGCACGGTGTAAACAGCAAGCGTACCAATGCGATTTTTCTGCCATCTATAACTACTGTTAATTCAATCAAATTGTGTATTAACAATTAAGGAAATTGTGTAAGTTTAGTAATATTTACAATTTTAATAGTGTGGCGATGTAAATAACATATATTCACAACTATTTTGCTTGTTAAGTAATTTTAGGTTAGTGTGACTCTGACAGTTAAATCTGCGCAAGCGCGTATAACGTACCAAAATATTTAGTATGTTTATTTAAATACCGGTGTAAACATACCATACTAAAATAAATTTTAGTATACACTTGGTCTGTGTATCAGAATAGTACGCACGGTGTAAACGTAGTCCATATCGAAAAATTAAAAACTTAACACTTATAAAATAGACTGACAGTTGACAATTCTGATTAGAAAATTAAGAAAGACAGATGACAGTTTTGTATGTCCATCTCACAATTACGCTTAGTCATTACGCCTTAAACCTTGGAGTTTGCAAACTTTTGTTCTTACGCATTGCTATTAGTTCTTAAGCATTAAGCCTTATGCGTACACCCAAAGAAATTTTGCTTTAATACTTATGGAATTGCAGGTTAAATCAAATATTTTTGCTTTCAAAAAGGCTCCAACAAAGTTTATATTTGATTTAAAAGTATCCTTACTTTCAACCTTCTTTTAGGATTTTGAGACAAAAGTAAATACTATTATATCAAAAATGAATTTGTTAAGAGTATTATATTCTTTTTTAAATCACCTCGTATTTAATTGAAATATATTCAATTTCGAATTAAAAACGTATGATTTCAGAACAATGTTTTTAAAACATTAACCCAAATAATCAAAGCAATAAAATTAAAAGCTGTTAGTATTCAATTTGAAAAATATTTATATCATTTAAATTATGCTATTTTCAAATTATAATTTTTATTTATTTGAAATAAAAATCTTACTTTAACCTGAGGAATAGAATTTTCAAAAATTAAAGTTCCTTAATTTATACTCAATACTCTTGTTTTATTTTAATAACTATACAATAATTAACAAAACATGTTTGAAAATAATTCATTCTGATTTCTGTAATGGAAAAGAAAACTTATTTCTAACAAGATAATTCTACATACAACAATAAATACAATAATTACATATTTGTAACTTGTAATTTTATAAGTATATTTGGAAATACATACCACAATTTCTTTTTTACTTAAACGTATAAGGTGGTTGTGATTGAAGTTGATAATAATTATTGATTAGCAATTCTTGTAGCTTTGTAGTCAGCTAAAAGTTTCATCTGCATACATCCTTTGCAGAACTAGTAATAAAAATAATATAGTAAATAAACATAATAGTATCTTAAAAGTAACAATATTAATAATAATACGTACTTTCCAAAGATTCATTTGGGTTGGTACTAATATCTTTAAATCGAAATTCGAGTAAGGAATCAATAAAATACCTTCAATGTATGGATAAACATCCTCAATTTTGTTATCTTTAAGGTATACAATTCTATTTCTTTAATAATATTTTCTGTGTTTGCTATGCGTATAATTATTATTACTGCTGTACTTTCAACGCATTTCTCACCACACTTAATACTGACTGATCGTTGTATGCCTGTGCAGTCAAAACTCGGCAACTAGTTAGTAAAAATTTAGTACTTTTAATATAAAATTGTTTGTAAATTAATTTAAAATTAAACATATTAACGTAAAAGTAAATATTTTAAAATGAAAGTAATAATTTTTGTTTATAAAGTTATTTTTACATTTAAAATCATCAATACTTTGAAGAAAAAATATTTTACTTTGATTTTAACAAAATGTTTATTTGTATTAAAAAATTGTTTTTACTTTCAATCCAAAATCTCAATTTTTGAACACAAATGAATTAAGTTTTTATCTAAACAGTATTAATTTTATACCAAAATTATAATTTTATTTTAAGCAAATTTTATTCAAAACAAAAGTAGAAACATTTAAGTTAAAAATATATAATAATCTACGAAAAATATATTAGTTTTAAAATAAAATTATATTAGTTTTAAAATTAAAAGTAAGATTTCAAAGTAGCGTTTTTTAATTTTACCTGCAATTTATTTAAGTTGAAAGTAATTATTTTCATTTTGGATGTTTTTAGAAACGAAAGTAATTTTTGTTGTAAATAAAACTTATATTTTTTTGAGTGTAGCTGGAAATGGTAGTAAACTTTGCCATTTGATAAACATTTTTACGCATTGCGCTTACTTATTAATTATAGGTACTTACGCATTAGGACAATCGGTGGAAATGAAGCTTAACTCTTTAACACCCCTTATTTCGGCAACAGTAAAACAATCGTTTTCTGATAAATTCAGCCACCATCCAGCTATCGACTTCCGGTAAACTGTCCAACTTAGCTTGAGTGTAATCTGTATTAGCCATTATTACTTTATTACTCATTTATAATGAAAAATGACAGCATCAAATGTCAAATTAGAAGTTTGATATTAACAAGTGACAAACTATCGCCTACGTTTATTTTATATAAATAACAAAAATAAACGTAGGTGATGGAAAAACTATTTTTCTATTGGCTGTGGATAACGTAATGTATGTGCTTCTACGACACAGGAGTGGGGGATTGTTTTTCATGGCTATTTTTGGCGGGAATATATTTAATTATTTACGAAAATAACAACTAATTATTAAAAAAATAATTATTAATAAGAAAAATATTGCATAAACTTTCATTTAAAATACTTTTTGAAAAATGTGAAACAGGCTCATAGAATCTAATCATAAGGCGACGCATGTCGTAACTTTGTTCAGGAATAATTTGGAACTGTCAACACAATTCGTATACATTGGCGTGTATTTTAACAATAATAATTTCAAAAAAATATCGTAAACGGCTAGAATAATGGCCTCGTCTGCATGTGCGTTTTTTGATGTAGAAAAAAATAATTTCTTAATCGGTGTCAGCCCAGATTATAAACAGAGCAAATTGAACTACCTACAAACAAAACATTATTGCGCAATACCATTTTTACGTGAATAATACTATATTATGTTACAATACGTAAAATCATTCAAAATTCAAAAGTTAGTCAACTGTACGCACGGCTACGAATCAAAATTAACATATCCGAAATAATTAATAAACATACGTTACAGCAACAGTATTGTCAACTATCATCGTTTTAAAATGGCATGGCGTAATTTAGTCGAAACAATTATAATTTTTTGAAAGACGAGCGCGCTGCTTTCGTCTTTATCGTACGCGCTTCTTATCAATGCAAATATAAAAGAGATAAATATGTATTCCTTCATGATATAGATGACCTTTATCAGATATCTTGAAAATATCAAACTGTATATGAAAATAGTGATAGTTGTAGTATTTATATTACGAAATTAAAATTGTAGCGCTTTCCTCATCGTTTAAAACGAATTTATTCTCTCATTTCTCTTCTGTTGTCTCTCTCTAGTCAGCAAATGCATTTGTTTGCTCATTAGAAAGCATTGTAAGTGTGGTTTGTTATGTTGTCGCCGTGGTTACCGGTGAAACAAAAGCGCAACTGATGTTGTTGATGTTGTGATTCTCACCATTCACTGTTTGTTGTTCTTTTCGATCAAATCGTTATGTTTTATGTACGTGTTACATATGGACATTAGTATACAATAGAGAAAACTTCGTTAATATATTATGATGATGTACTTTGTTATATGCAGAAAGAGTAGATACATTTAAATTTTTCTGTTTGATAAATATTTGATTACTTTAACAAATAAATTGTAACAATTATTTTATCAAGCTTTATTTTATTTTTTGTTTGACATCGTACACCGTAGTATTGAAAAAGTACGTTTCCTCCATAAAATTACAGCTTTATCGGATTCGTCAACAATTCGTGTCAAAAGCTATTTCCAGGTACATTTTAATGCGCTGATTCCAAATTTTCAAACCGCAAAATGAATATCTCTTTTAGTTCCTGAAATATTTGCATTCAAACTTGGACGTCAATAATTCCATATGAGCAATAACCCAAAAATGATTAAATATATGACGAGTTTGCCATCCGATTCTACGGGAAAAAATGACATAGGTATACAAATTTTAAAAATGGACGCAATTTTTACAACAATATATGTGACTGAAAATGGTGTGATTTCCACCATCGGGGATTTGTTTTTTGGCTAAACTGAACTGTGAAATTTTGAGAAATTTGGTAATTTTATCCATAGAATAGAATGATGAAGTCGTTAAGATCGTACCGCCACCCATTTCGGGGTTATGACAGGTATGACCAGCGAATGAAAGTTTATATATGTGGTTTCTTTTGAAACCCTAGAGAATTCTATGAAATATTCAGGTATAAAATTTTTGAATGTACCCATTTAAATCCTGGACTAGAAAAGCACAGAAATACATTACAATGTCTGGCTGAAAATAGATGGCCGACTAGGGTAACTGAATATAAAAACAGGGGTGCGTTTAAAATATTTTAAACATTTGTCGTTTATGTTGATTATAACAAAAAAATTTTTTGTGCAACCGGACGCGAAATAAGCATTTCGCAGCCGCAATACAGGCCGCGAAATTGGATTTCGTGACCGTTGTTGCCGTTGACATGGTAGCGGCCGCGAAATTAGGTAAACAATCATATTGACATTTGAAAATTGCATGATTTTGTTTATCAAATGTCAATCCCATAGCCACCTTGAAAGCTAACTTTCTATTTACAATGAAACTGTTTAAAATTAATAAAATTTGTAATTACATATTTTTTACGGTTGCACAAAAAATATTGTGTACACCTTGTCCGCGAAATTCTTTAGCGCCCTCAAGATTGTCTTGCCTCGGCCGCAAGCGGCCTCGGCGACAATTTTTTTCTCGGTACGCTAAAAAATGATTTCGCGGCCTTGATATACAAAGAACTATTGATATTTGAACTATTTAGTTTGGCAATTCTATGACATAGGATTATTTTTAATTTCCTCTAACTGTAATTCAGACTCGAGGGTTGCTTACACCTGAGACGAACGAACTAGAATTTGCGGTATTAATTTTTTTAAATATATCCCTAAATCCTGTACCGAAAGTCATTTTAAATGGCTCCTGGTATAGAGTACAATTCTAATCTTCTGTAACGGAATATATAAGGGTCAGTTTCCTTTAAAATCAAATATAGGGAAATGTTTTCAAAAGAAACCACATCTATTAAATAATCTAAACGTCAACTTTCATTCGCTAGTCATACCATATACATCTGCGGTTAGAAAATTTGGAATCAGCGCGTTAAGATGTTTAAAATTGAAAATTTGAAAGATTTTAGAGAAAATTGTAATTTGAATTTTGAGGGCTATAACCTGATTCAGACAAAAGCTGACGTATTTATAGTAAACTTATTTTTCATTGGGTATCTTCAACTCTTCCCGTTAGGACTCAAAGGATTAAGACAAAATTTAAGTCTACATACATACGCCATGTCCGAGAATCTAATTAGTCAAGTCATTGCAACTCATTTTAACATTTTTATAACATACATATTTAGCTTCTATACTATAACATTACACTTTTTAAAAAGTGTATACAAATTTGGAGCTCTATTTACATCAAAAATATAGTATTAATATAAAAATTTACCTAAGAGCAGATGGGCAGATCTTACAATAGAAAAAAACAGTGACGATTTATTTACACAAACACTAGAAATAAATGCATATGTTGTCGTGTGAGAGAGTGCAAGAAAGAGAGGAGAAAAGAGAGAAGAGAGAGTCCTGTGGAAAGCTGTGGATAGCTGTAAAAGCTGTGGTGCAACACGTCGTGTACTAACCAATATAAAAATATAGTTAAGGGGGTAGTGAATACATGCACTAATTGTTTAGTCAATACTTTACACCCTGCGTGAGTCATTTTTTTCAACCCTAGCCGGCAGACCAATCAGGGGTGGCCTTGCTAATCATCCCCACCTCTCACCCGGAGATAATTATGTATCGACTACAATCAATAATTTACTTAGAAATAAATGTACAGTTCCATATAAAATTCTCTATTCACTTCCCCTTGTCTATTCGGTTGGTGAGGGGCTCCGTTCATATTACAAACTCGGAGGCTGAGGTATACGGTTCCTGTGGGACCGTCGAGCTCCAAAAACGAGATTGCATTTTTTCATAATTTGATCAAAATGTGCGCCAGGCAATTTATATATTTTTCATTTGGGAGGCTTCCCTCACACAATAAAAGCTTTCTGCATATCTAAGTTACCCAAATTTACTATATGTGAAAAAGAAAACAAAAAATACATACCATAAATATAATTGTATATTTGTTAAAAATTAATGTATACAGTTTTATTTATATATTAAGTAGTTTGTTGCAATTTGGACAACCCATATTTAAATCCTATCTAAGTCAATCATTAATGTCAATTATTACATATTTCCAAAAGTGTTTAACCTACACTTTATTCTTGACATTAACATTGAAGCTTTAAATTTATGATTTACGAAAAATTATTAAATTTCATGTATTTAAGCACACCGAGCCCAACATACAACTGTGTTAATCAAGGAAAATTCCTATAAATATCAAGAAAATAGAATATATAAGGAAAATGAACCAGAACATTCCACACACCTACAAATATATTTGTATTTATCAAGAAAATATTTTCCAGTGCAATTCACATTATTTTTACCTCTCGCTACCCTTGGTAAGGGAGGTATAGGGATCGTACTAAAAATCGCATATCGAGATTTTGGCAAATGACCACGTTTTAAGGTCCCTAGAATCCAATTTTAACATTTTCATGATGATGTATGTGTGTGTATGTGTGTGTGTGGATCCTCCACTCTGACTCAAATACTATCATTCAGAAAATTTTGAAACCTTGTTTTTCTACCTTATTCTAATATGGGAAGAGACCATTAGATTTTGGTATATATCAGATAACCGGAAATTGCACTTTATTTGAAGCTCAAAATTGATTTTCTTTGAAAAATACCTTCAAATGTTATTTTTTCAAGATTTATTATAAAAATTAAAGATTATTAAATTTTCTGCAGATTTGCATAAATATTTTGTATTTTGTGGATAAATTTATAAAATTATCTATAATTTTAATCCCGGAGCCTACGCTTTAAATAAGTAAAACTCCTTGGTTACAAAGTACATATCTCAAAAAATGTATGTAACTGACAAATAAATGTCACTGTCAAAGAACTAATCATTTCAAATTAATAATAGTAACGTGTTAAAAAGAAAATAGTAAATAGAACCATAGTTATATGGAATTAATCTTAATACAGTTTCCACAATAATTAAATATGTAAGTATGTATATTTAAATTAGTAAAAATTAAATAGCGGGAGGTTTGGTGTTGGCCACATCAGATTCTTGTTATTTATATAAATAAACGTAGGCGATAGTTTGTCACATGTTAATAGCAAATTTCTAATTTGATATTTGACGCTGACATTTTCCATTATAATTGAGTAATAAAGTAATAATGGCTAATAGACTACACTCAAGATAAGTCGGACAGTTTACCGAAAGTCGATAGCTGGATGGTGGCTGAATTTATATCAGAAAACGATTGTTTGTTCCAGCCACAATTTTCTTTTCTTTGCATCCTTTGGCATATTTATTATATTGAATTTTTTATTATCTAACTCGAAATTTGACACCTGTTTGACAACTTTGACAATATATTTATCATTTATCATAACACTTGTAACAAAAAACAAAGAATTGACACTTTAAAGGGACCAATTGGAGTCGATGAAGATGTATGTGCTGTGAAGTCACATTATGTTTCAGATCACGTGACTTTTTCAAAATATCCAAATTTCAAAAATTATTTGTAAAATATCTAATGGATAGTTGGTGATATTTTCAAATTGAAGGCATATAAAAATTCTTGCAACAGCCCTAATAGAGATTAGTTAAAGATTGATTCTGAAATTCCCAAATAAATACGGCTATAATTTAAAAATATTATGATCATTTTTTAATTACAATTTTTAAAAAATCGGATGTGGCCAGCACATTACCTTCTGTCAGTTCTATGTATTTTGTATAAATTCCACACAGAAAGTTTTTTTTTTTGCAAATGATTCCATATTTCCAGTACATTACCTTCAGTCAGTTCTATGTATTTTGTACAAATTCCATACAGAAAGTTTCTTGTAGGATTTTATATATTTCCAGTAAAATTATAACTCAAACATATTATGTAAATTGCACTTTGACACTGACATTTGTCAATCAGAATTTTCTTAATGTAGTAGATATTTCCATGTTTATAGCACAGCAGGCTGCTGTGTGAAATTTAATTTCTTTGTAATTTTTTAACTCTATATCCATTGAATATGAAGTATAAAATGTAATCAAATCGTATAGAGAATAAAATATTCTCAAATATTTATAATAACATTAAATGTGAAAAAGTAATATTTAACAGCATTTTTCAAGAAAAACTGTTAAAATCTTCAAATTAGCGTACTTCCGGTCGACCAATTATAACCAAAATCTAATAAGCTCTTCATATGGATCTAAAGAAAAAGAATATGCAAAAATTATAATTTTTAGAAAAGGTGGTATTGGAGTTATGCGATCCGAAAAAATCGTCACACACACATACATACGTACAGATATCATCGTAAAATAGTAAAATAGTATTCTAGAGACCCTAAAACGTGCTTATTCATTAAAAATTCATCATCGAAACTTTTGACCAACGACAATACCCTCCTTACCTAAAGGTGACGGAAGGTAATTATTTATTATTTTAAAGTTATAATTGAGTAATAATGAAATACGCAGTAAAATTTTAATTTGTTAAATACAAAAAAATCTTTCTCCTTGAAATCTGCGAGTCGGCAAAGCAGTCCTTCCTTCCACCCCATTAACGTACACTTCCGCTAGCCGCTCGCTCGTTACCCTGTTTTCAACTAAACACAAATTCATTATACAGTGTCTAGTATATAAAACAGCAGACCTGCTTTAGATTGCAGATGCACATGCTTAATTTCACACAAAAACGAGCTGGCCTGCCACACGAATGGGGATAAAAATCAATACGGCACAGAAAAGAATATTTTTGCTTATAGGGGTTTGGAGTGTGGCCGTTTAGACGGTGACAACACACCTAAGAAACCAGCAAACACCCCCACAGTCTAAAGGAAGAAATTAGCGGACGAGTGTCTTTCGCTCGTAGAATTGTCGCAGGTCATAGCGGGGCAATGCGGATGTGTGTTTACGCCTGGCACGCACGAGGAGTTTGAGACAACTTGCCAGCAAAAAGGCAAGAGATCAGAATTGAAGGTGACAGTTTATTGCAATTCTTTGAAATTTTTAAAATTCCACATCTGCTGTCTCGCTCTTTACGTCCAAAGTAATTTATTGGGTAATTAAAATGAGTTTAATACATTTATCATTTATCAACAAGGAATTGCATTTCGTTAAGGGGAAGAAATAATTAATCTATTAGAATGCATAGTTTGAACTGAACTCTGGATACTTCGAAATTCCAGTGGAACCCGTTTATTACGACTACTGTTACAACGAGTTATAGATGTTAAGATTGGATATTTCTGTATGATTATTTCTCGTTCATAACGAAGACATTCACGGATATAGCGTAAAATATTTGGCCAGAGAATAAAAGGATCATACAGTAAAATAAAATTTAATACCAGCAGTAAATATTTTTGTCAATATTTGACTACTTTCAGAAGTCAGAATATATAATTTATAGGATCTTATATAATTATACGTTTTATTATTTCATGATTCTATTTTGTTTATTTTTTCAATGTTTGTTGATATTGTGCTTCAAAACTCGACTACGCATCTTTAAAAGAAAAATAAAGAATATAAAAATATATACAATAAAAGTTCTATTGAGTGAACTCTGATGGTCGACAATATTTTGTTCGTCTAAGATCTAATGTACGTGCCCAATTAGTATACACTTACAAATTATAATTATTTAATTATTCAAAGCAGTGAATAATTCAAAATTACACCAAGAACAGAACTTCCTGACAATATGATTGTAAAGGTTAATGTTTTGAAAGAAGAAGGCGACAAGTAGCAAAAAAGTTAGTGTTTCATTGTATATTATAAATATAGAAAATAGTTATTTTTAGTCGACCTTAACAAAAAATTGAATTTTTCGGACACAAAAGCGGCCAAAAAATTACCAATTTTCGGCCGCTTTCCTTATTATCCGATTTAAAGTAGCGTCATCTATTACATATTTAATATGTTAATAAAGAGAAAGTGAACGTTTCTGAAGGAGTCACAAATATGTACAATTGTTCAGTTGTTATAAATAATTATGTCAATAAATAATAAATAAAAATTTAAGAAATTAGTAAATATTATTAAGAAGGTCGACTAAAAAATTTAGTGTACCTACGCCACCAATATAACGAGATGCACACATCATTTTTTAGGCCACTATCACAAAGTTATAATTTTTTATTTAAAAACGTATTTCATATCTGATCTCAAAAAACAATCCGCTTACTGTAATAGCTATTAACATACCTAAAAATGTTATGAATATCATAACTGCCGCAGATGTCGGTTTGAAATCGGAGCTCGTAAAGCGAGGACTTTAAGACATCTAAGGCTTGTTATGGTTCATAACATCCGTGGCTTGTTCAATAGTTTATCGATTTTAGAAAATGAAGACAATATCAATAAATATTATTTTTTGAAATTCGTTAATGCTACTTTCAGAAAGCTATTGTTAACAGAACAACTTTATGACATGTGTCAATATGACAAATATTCAAATAATGTTCTTTGTTCCTCATGTTTATTATTTTAGAATAAAGTAAACCGTATTTAGAACGATACACTAACGTTATCTGTATGTGTTAATGAAGAACATTATTTTCATTTTATTTGATATTCATTTTGTAGACTGTTGTTGACAAGTCAGTATGGTAATAATATTACCATACAGATACAGTTATTACTTAGTTACTATCCTACTTTTGTACATGTAAACAATGGATTAATATCCTGAAACCGATAAAAATATATTACAACCTAAAAATGAAAATAAATAACTATACAATAATTAATTTGTTGAGCAAGAAAATAAGCGACAGCGACAACAATTTTTCCAATACCACCAGAACATTTATTTTTATTTACTATTAAAACGAACGATTGACAGTTGCGTTCGTAAAGTAAATGTGGGCGTAAAGTAAAAGCGGCCGTGAAGTAAATGCGGCAATAAAGTAGTCTCTGACAGATGTCAAAACGAAAGTTGTGAAATGACACGTAAAAGAACTATTTATGTAATAGCCACCTAACAAATATTTTTGTGAAAAATTCATGGCCTTCACTGGTATTTGAACCCAAGACCTTCCTATGTCTAGTAGGATGCGTTACCAACAAGTTATGAAAGCCTCTTGAAGGCAATGCATATTTCACTTGTTTTTAATATTTTACTTATCTCAGAAAAATCAAATAGGGGATTACAGCTCAATCGAATTAAGAGAAATTAGTAAAAAAAGTGAAAGTAGATGCTTAATAATGAATATTAATAAAGAAATAAAATGATATAATTGAAATACTTCGGAAATAAGGGGATTTTTGTTTTAGCAGCTCACTCATATGAATTTCATATATATTATTTTGATTGGCGACTCAAAGACCACCTATAAATATATAACGAATACCGAGTTAGGGGGTCGAGTCTACTACCAATGGAATTAGACAAATTCAAATAGTGGACACGTGGCTACCAGTCCAGTACTGCAATTCTCAAACAGTTTTTATTTGAATATAAATTTCTTGCATTAAACTTAATAATTTTGATACGCTTGCAATTATAAAGCATGTAGACTTGTACAGTGTTATAATATTAATTTGTTTTTTATAAATATAATTTAAAAATAGCATACATTTCAAGAACATTTTAGATCCACGAAGAAAACAGTTTTATATAAAAACATATTCGTGACGTCACATCTATATTTTCAAACTTCGGGGGACCATAACTCGCTTATTAATAGGAATTTTTTTAATAAATAGTGGAATCCCCTATTCAGGTGAAGTCTATGAAATTTTCACATTTTTTTTCGATATTTAATAATAGGGTATTCTCTGAGGACTACCAATATTAAAAATTTATTAAATATATTAGTGTTGATAGGTAAACAACAGGGAAAAAACAAAAAATCATATTATAAATTGATTGTTACAAAAGATATAAAGCACTTAAATTTTGCTGATGTACTAGATGACCTGCCAATGGGAGACCAGCTGAAATCCCTACTTCATGTTCGAATGTGATAAGAGGCCGCATGAACCACTGATAGCACGCAGCTGGTACTGTACAACTAGTACGTCACTATCACGGAACACAATAAAATCAAATTTTAAAAATTAATTTAAGAAAGGGATGAAGTAGTTGGCACTTGATGAAACATTATTAAATATTAAATTAAATTAAATTAAATAAGAACACTTGAATGTTTCACGAAAGTTTTTTTATTATTATTACTACGTAACGTACGTTACGTAGTAATAATAATAAAAAAAATTTCGTGAAACAATCAAGTGTTCTTATTTAATTTAATTTAATATTTAAAAATTAATATCTCGCTTATTAAACGTAATTTTAACTCGGGTTTTCACAGGTACTCTTAGATATAACTGTTCTTTAAGAAAAAAGAAAAAAGAAAAAAATATGAGATAATACCCTATTGAATTGTACATGTTACATCATAAATATAAAACAGTTTATAACATAGCTTTAGAAACTTCAATACTCATATTTAAAACAAATTTCTACATAAAACAAAATACGTATTGACAAAATTGAGTTCTATTCTTGAGAGAATTAGAAAAAACTATTATTTCTAATGTTCTGTGATACCGTAAGAATAGCCCTATCATTTAAATTAGCTTCCCTTAATCCCGAGTTCATTCTAAAGTAATCCATCTTCACTGTATCCGCTATCATCCGTTCTATTCAGGTTAATTTCAACCTTTTTTCTAAACAAGTTGTGTAATCACCCATGACCACCGTTAAAATTGTCACCAACCTAACCTAGCCTAACCTCCAAGCCTGGAATTAAAAATTCAATTCTAGAAATCATCCGTGGTGTCATTCGAACTCAAGCGGAAGATGCAGTTTAATTTATTCCTTTCTCAGGTTCGTTATAAGCTAGATGGAGTTCGTTATACGCCATTGTGAGTTACCTAACCTAAATATATCCACAAAAGGACAATTTCTTATCAAAACTACAACGGCCCAACCATAGAGAAAGGTTGGGGACATTTTAAGAGGCGTATACCATGTTTAAAACTTTGTTGGACGATTGGATTAGTACCTAGGATGATCCCTGAAACTCTAGCCATTTAAACTACCCCTATTGTCGCCTGTTTTCACCCTTTCGTGTACCTACCCTAACTGATTTGGATCGGAAAACTCTGTATTAATTTTCAAGTGCATGTTACAAAAAAGCGGAAATTTTAACACATTTTCGAAGTAGAAATTTTGAAGTAACCGTTGTGGGTTTTATAATGGAATTACTGAGCTGCGTTATGCGTAGAATTTTTTTGGTTAAGTCGTTAAGTGGTTTCAGTGGTAAAGGTTTCTCAAATAACGATTTTGTAAATATGATCTTTAAGTGTAATAAATTTCTAATTTGTTGTAATACACAGTTAGCAGAATTATGGTTTCCGTAAGTTTTTTAAGACAATAGTACAATTTCTTTAGTAATTTGTGAATATTTCATAGGATTACAATCTAACTATAAATGTGGTTGAACAAATAGAACACAATATTACAAAATATTAAATTCTAATTAAATTCTTAATGTTGAAAAGGTGTTCAATTTTTTTTACAAATTCATTTTTTATTGCATTTTTCATTGTTGGTCTGTCTTTGAATTTTGGCCATTCCTCGTGTGTCAACCATCTTATTCTTTATAAATACAAGCCAAATATCATGCAGACAAGCACTCCTAAACCAACAAATAACCCTACAAATAAAAAAAATAAAAAAATACTATAAACATCAAGAAAATAGAGCAGACTGTACCAATACACCTATAAAAAAATCTGATGTGGCCAGCACATCACCTTCCGTCAGTTCTATGTATTTTCTATGTCATACAGAAAGTTCCTTGCAAAAGATTCTATTTCTTGTATATTACCTTAAGGCAGTTTTTATACAAATTTCATACAGAAAGTTTCTAGCAAAAGATTCTATATTTCCAGTAAAATTATAACAAACATACTGTCAACTGCACTTGACACTGACACCTTTCAATCAGAATTTTCTTAATATAGCAGCTGTTTCTAGAATAATAGCATAGTTGGCTAATATATGATATTTAACTTCTTTAATTTATTTTAACTCTATATCCATTTAATGTGAAGTATAAAATGCATTCAAATCGTATAGAGAATAATATATTCTTTAATATTTATAATAACATTAAATGTGAAAAAATGATAATTTACATCGTTTTTTCAAGAAAAACTGTTATATCTTCAAATGAGGGTACTTCAGGTTGACCAACGAAGAGGAATACGAAAGAATTATAAATTTTGGAATTATAGTATTAGAGTTATCGCAATAGAAAATTTTGTCACATACAGACACACATGCACACACATGCATACACACATACAGACATCATCATAAAAATAGTAAAATCGTATTCTGGGGACCCTAAAACGTGCTTATTCATCAAAAACACACCACCGATTTTTTTGACCAAAGATAATACCTTCCTTACCTAAAGTTGACGGAGGGAAAAAATTCCAACCATTCTCCGCTACATATATCTTTGCAATGTGTTTTCAAAACATTTTCCAGTGAAATTTTACATTTTTGTTTCTTGTATTTTTATTAAAATAAATAAATATATCTTCACGGCATATACCCATTGCTGAGTGTGCCAATCTGCTTTGTACACAGATATCGGTAATAATTATGACATACTTATACGTAATATAATAAGTGATATGATGAAACAGAGTTGCAGATTGTGTGCTGCTTCGGTTTCACGAGCAATATCTTCGATTATTAATCATATCACAAGCTTATATTTTGTGAGAAAATATAATGAATTTTTGTGACACATTGTGTGTGTTGCTAACCTAACTTTTAATATATTATATTACAACATAGTTAATTTAACAATTGCCTAATTATTTTCATTGTTGTTGATATCAACCCAACGATTATCGCACATTTTTATACTCAAAATTAACTGTCAATGTCAAATAAAGAAAACAAATTCCTTAGTAACGAATATAAATAAGGTGATAATTTCTTTGTTTTTTATCATCGCTGTGATTAGTGATGTGCCACTTGAAAGTTTCAAAATGAAAGTATCAATTGAAAAATTTCAAAAATGAAAGTTTCATGCTTTAAATTTCATGAAACTTTCATAAGCTACACTGCGCATGCGCAGATGGCATACATACGCCTGCACTTCTCTACGTAAGTTATGTTTGGTTAATCTAGATCCTGGAAATTGTACAGGTGCCCATTTTATATGTTCCCGCCTGAAATTTTAAGAAATAGTAGTACTATAAATCGAATAATCACAGTAGGTATAAGAGCAAAACAAAATTTTAAAAACCAAGTCACTTATGAAATGTATCATGGATTGCCTATACATGAATTTTCAGGCGGGAACTTTTAAAATGGGCACCCTATATATGTATGTATGGTGAAAATTATAGGTAGAATCTGGCGCTATTTCAATCAAATAAATACAAAAGACAATAAGATACTTTCTATTTTAAATAGTTTAATACTTATTTTTTACATTTTTGTATTACATTTTGAATAATAATTTTTTAAGCTTTTTTTCTTTTTTATTTTCAAATTAGTTAATTTGAGATTCAAATATTTCAAATTCAACTGACAAATGTTAAGTTTCTTGAAATTTAAAAGAAACTTTCATTGAAATTCATAGTGAAACATTTTGTGAAACTTTCAATAAAATTTTCAGTGAAACTTTCAAAATAAATAAATTGCCGATATTTGCACATCACTAGCTGTGATAGACATGTAACTATAGGGAGATTCTGAATGATGATTGGCGGAAAACATGTCACGTGACTCATGAATTATATTCTCATATATACCGTGCGGGCGTACAGCAGACGTCACCCCACGGACACTCATTCCTTGCGCGAAGGGTACACCACAGGGATAACTTTTGTGGCGTTTAAAATTTGAAATAATTTTAGCGTCGCTCGGAATTGAACCTGGGTCCTCAGATGCGGGACCAGACACTCAGGCAAATAGCCTTATTAAAATATATTAATGCTGAAGAGGATAGCGTATAGAGGCTAGTGTTTCAACAAGACGAGAAATCTTGTCTTGTTGATCATTTCTTGTCTTGGCTTGTTTTCAAGACAAGAAAATAAAAATTTCTTGACTTGCTCATTTCTTGGCGACGTAATTCTTGTCTTGTTTCAAGAATTCTTGATATTTCTTGTTTCTTGATATTTTAGGGGAATCCCCTTTTTCTATCGCTTTATCCAATCCGAACGCTCAAGAGTAACGTTGGCGTCTTTATCTGCCCTTGCCCCTTTTAGTTAAATAATCAAATAAAGTTACTTTGATGTTGGTTGCGCATGTATTTTCTTACTAGTTGTTGGTCATTGGTTATTTTTTTATGTTATTTCGATATTCCGTTCTTTTTATGCAGATTGGCACACCCAGCAATGGGTAATATACTATGATGATATATATTTTTTATATATTTATTTAAAACAATGAGTGTTCAAAGAAAAATAAATCAGAGTCGGAATTAGTTTTATGCCAAAATAGTATTTCTCTCTCTCAAATATAATAAAAATATGGTGTGGCCAGCACAGCACAATACCTCTCGTCATTTAATTTTAATCATACTTCATTTCACGTAAGAAAATAGCGTTGGTTTAGATAGGGATATAAACTCTGCCCTTTGATTGGTCACAGTGTAAACCTAATACATTTTTATTAATATCTCTCTCTTTTAATTTGCACTAAAATCTAATGGCTTCTTTTCTCTTTTCATATTAGAATAAGGTAGAAATACATGGTTTCAAAATTTTCTGAATTATAGTATTTTAGTTGAGCGTTATGAGGATCTAGACACATAAAACATACAAATGCAGATTTGCAATATTAATTGTCAAGAAATCTTGATTCTTGATGATACTTTCTTGTCTTGTCTTGGGAAATAAAAAATACTTCTTGTCTTGGTCTTGTCTTGATTTCAAAACAAGATCAAGACAAGATCAAGAGTATATCTTGATTTTTGTGAAACACTAATAGAGGCAACGATGTCGTTTTTCAGTCTAAAGGATCCTGGTTCGAATCCTGCTCGAGGATGGATTTTATGTTATAATCATCAAAATCTGTCTGGATATGATCTTAGCCTTAGCACTGGCGAAGTTTTTAACCCCATAAAATATCATCCATTGTCTTAAAATTAATAAATTTGCTAAATCTGAAAGTAGCCTAAATATTTGTTTGCGTATGTTTATAAACAGAATAGTCATTTAAAAAGTAAGCACAGAAAATCCAATGATTTATATAAGTATTTATTCATAATTAAATCGTCTTATATCTTCTGGTTGTTGGTAAAAAATTCCTCTGTAAAATCGTCGTGTGCGAGAAGAGAAAATTATTTATAATATGTTTAGACACTTATAGCGTTCCAGAGTGAAAACCAGCTACGATATTTTATAAGCGAGAATAAATAACATCTAGCTTACATATGAACTTGTTTAATAATTTTAAGTCATTGTAAATTCACGTCTTACGTCGCTCGGGACAGAACAACCATATAAATATGTGATTTTTGTTCAAGAATCGTGAGCACAAAGAAATCATAGTTTGCAGCTTTTGCAATAATCAATATGATTATTTTTCTTTAAGCATTTTTATAGTAAGCCGAATGGCATACCTTTCACGCTATTTCCTCATAGGGGTAACTAACACGGCATATGTGACTGATACAGCAAGTTTTGTGAATGAAAAATACTTTGTGTTATAAATAAATAAACATATCTCACGATATGTGGATTGCTAGATTACGGAAAATGCAATAACTCTATTCTTCATTACTACAATACGTTGCGTTCAATAAAAAATGATATATCGACGATTAAAAAATAATATTCTATTATTGCTGACACGTAAAATTTATGGTGAGGCCATTAGTAATTTGCATTTTTTCACAATGGAGTCCGGCACTGTGATTTTTTTATTATTTTAAATGAAAGTTCTTTTAATTTTGAAGCAATTCGTAGTATTAAAAAGTCTTAATTGTTTTTAGTTTAACTGCATTTGATTTTTAATATCAACATGACGTCACGGCGACACCTATAGCTACTATATAAATTACAGCTGATTCGTCCGCCATTAAGGAGCCACTTCAATCATTTAATGTGTTACAGTCTTATTATACACAAAAATTATCTACAATGGCGGGTTGTTCTGCTCCAAATTGCGCAAATCATTTGGAAATGATTATAATTTTTACAGATACTTATGCATTATATATATTTTTCTCTAACCTCAAAAATCTTAACAAACCGTATTTTTTCTTGTTTTATTATTTTAAAAATGTAATATGGCAAATATAGAAGTTATATTTAATTATGAAAATAGTTACTACATAAACTTATAAAAAATTACTTTTATTTCATAATTTACTGCGTTCATTTTGGCTCAAGTATGGCGGATGAGTCAGCCATGTATTATCTAGTAGCTGTAGCGACACCTATTGCTACATCTTTCTCTCACACAAGCTCTATAGTAGGCAGCGAGAGAGAGGTAGCACTAATGTGACGTCAAAGTGACACTGACAAATCTCAAATATCTCGCAAAATAATTATTAAAAAATTGTGTTTTTCATCTTAATCGCTTTTTATTGAGTAATACTTTAAGTATAAAGTGTACATTTGATTATTTTTTGTTATAGTGCAGGACCACATTAGCTAACTGTTCATAAATATGATGTTATGGAATGGTGATAATTTAAGGACATGAAAAATACAATTAAAAAGTCCTGAGTCATTTTTCTCTTTGGTTTCAGTTTATTCAATAAAACATGTTTTATATTTACCCCAGATTTTGAGAACTACTGATATAATATACCTATGCCTACTAATTTTTTTACTACGTTACTTAGCAATACAACTACAGTGTGTTCAAAAAAATTCCTAACTCGGAGTAGGCTACAAAGAAACGTATATCAATTTAAAAATATTTAATTAAATGTCAATTTAACATGAGACATTGTCAAAAATGTTATCTAAATAAATCAAAGCTTTTCTTGTTGAATTTGATTTTAGAAATAGAAACAAATTAGAAAACGGCGAATGTCAATTTACTATATCCTTCTTTATTGTCTTTTCTCCTTAAAATTATGTTCGAAATCAATTTTGACAACTTGACTTTTGAATTGAATAATGATCAGATATGCGTTTCTCTGTTCATAGCCTACTCCGAGTTAGGAATTTTTTGAACACACTGTAGTTACGATGAAAAAATAAATTATTTCAGCGGTTCTCCAAATTTGTGGTAGAGTCCGTGCGTTTAGAAAAAAAACCGGCGCACATACCAAAATTCATCCGGGCGGGTCCAACTTGTGAATGTAGGGATGATACAATATTGTGACAGCTAGCAGATGTTTTTGGCGTATAGGTTGTAGATATAAATATGAACAAACATAATCAATCAAATGTCTTTTGTGCGAGTAATAATTACATGTATACTTGTTTATGAATATTGTGTATTATAAATGATAATAATATTAATTAATAATATTTAAATATTATTCAGTTATGTTTTTTGATTGAGTATTTATAGTCAACATTTGTAGGTTGAGTAGTACAACTTCTACTGCGCCGATTTGTTTTTTCTCTAAACGCACGGACTCTACTTGACTTTTTTGTATTTTTCATTTAGGGGCTGTCTTTGAATTTTGCCTAAAGCTTTTGGTATTACCTAAGAAGCAGTATAAACATTTTTTTTAAATAATATATCTTTTTTAAAATGTAATATACTTGTGACCCATTGCTGGGTGTGCCAATCTGCTTCTATTCGCAAATTCTAGTACTAACTATATATAGATACTCCAGGACGAGCTTACGCTATCGTTATTTTAAAAACTATTCAATATTATTTCACGAAATTTGGTATCTAGAGGTTTTCCGACATGCCCGTTTCAACTAAAATATTTTCAAATCAGTAGCAGTTCCGGCTTAACCGGAAGTAGATACTAACTTTCTTATTTTAAATGAAATGCTATATTTTTTATTTTACCATTGAATTCAGCAGGAAATTTTATATATGAAACCACAAAAACATTTTCTGGCGTAATTAAACTTTTTTAAAATTTTTATCTAAAAACGGCCACTTCTTTATCACTCTACATTTCGAAAATGGAATCGAATTTCTATAATCTGTAAAGACAATTGTATGAAGAAAGGTTTTGTTTAAACTAATATAAATTAATAATTGACAATTTTTGAAACATGTAATTTCTACGTCAACGTAAAGTTGAAGTTCAAAAAGCTAAAAAAAACTCAATAGCTCATAAAAATCTATCAACTTTCTACATAGGACATGCTATACAAACTACCCCTATTTTTTAACGAAGAATATATTTAAATAACACAAAATGGGGTGTTCCATTTAAAAAACTTGACCTTTATTTTTCAAAAATTGTTGATTATTGATTTATATTAGCGTAAACAAAAACTTTCTTTATAAAACTGTTTTTACAGATTATATAAATTCGAGTCCATTCTCGATATATAGGGTGATAAAAAAGTGGCTGTTTTTAGAGAAAAAATCAAAAAAGTTGAATTACGCCGGAAGTGGTTGACCATGAGTAAAATGTTTTTATGGTTTCATATACAGGCTGTTTCAAAGAAAGTGTACAAAATTTTAAGGGCATGTAGTACTGACCAAAATGAGTAAAAAAAGCTTAATCAACATGGGTCCGATCTTCTATAGTTTCCGAGAAATGAAGCATTTAAAAATGAGTTTATACGGGGTTTACCTCTGCTATCTCGAGAACTATAAGAGTTACGAGTTTGATTGAATGAGACTTTTTGTTTACCTTTCAAAGGTCAATTTGTATGTGCTTTTGTTTTTTTTAATTCAGAAAATTGTACTAAGTTAAATGTTGTGGCGACCTTGACCAATATTTAATTTTCATATAACTTCGTATCAGAAATTGAGAAAATTGTTTCAATAACATTTTTTGGTTTTTACCTCCCGGTACCCTTGGTAAGGGAGGTATAGGGATCGTGCTAAAAATTGCATATCGAGATTTTGGTAAATGACCATAAGTCATGAGTGTGCTCGGGGCTCTGAGTTCGAATCCCACTAAGGCATGGATGTGTGTGAATGTGAACCCACACTGTAATTGGGATTTAATTCTGTTGAGGGGTTTAAAGAAGGTAGTTGCTTGGATTAGATTAGACATTATTTTAAATTTTAACAAATAAACTGTCAAAATTAGAGTAAAATTCGCTAATCCAAAAATAAGGACTAACTTATTCTTTTTTGTGACTCAGACTGAAAATGGCGGGAAGTATTGTGTTTGCCACACCAGATTTTTACCTTCCGTCACCATTAGGTAAGGAAGGTATTGTATTTGGTCAAAAAATTCGATGATGAGTTTTTAATCAATAAGCACGTTTTAGGGTCCCTAGAATACGAATTTACTATTTTTACGATGATGTCTGTATGTATGTATGTATGTGTGTGTGTGTGTGTGTGTGTGTGTGTGTGTGTGTGTGTGTGTGTGTGCGTGTGTGTGTGTGTGTGTGTGTGTGTGTGTGTGTGTGTGTATGTGTGTATGTGTGTGTGTGTGGATGTGTGTGTGTGGATGTGTGTGTGTGTGTGTGTGTGTGTGTGTGTGTGTGTGTGTGTGTGTGTGTGTGTGTGTGTGTGTGTGTGTGTGTAACAAAATTTTCGTCTGCGATAACTCTAATACTACAGTTACAAAAATTATAATTTTTTCGTGTACTTCTTCGTTACATCCATATGAAGAGCTGATTAGATTTTGGTTACAATTGGACAACCGGAAGTACCATCCTTTGAAGATTTTAACAGTTTTTCTTGAAAAAACTATGTTAAATATGATTTTTCACATTTGATGTTATTATAAATATTAAAGAATATTTTATTCTCTATATGATTTGACTGCATTTTATACTTAATATTAAATGGATATAGAGTTAAAAAATTATAAAGAAATTAAATTTCATAAAGTAGCCATAGCTTTGGAAACAGCTACTATATTAAGAAAATTCTGACTGAAAGATGTCAGTGTCAAGTGAAATTGACATAGTGTGTTTGTCTTATAATTTTTACTGGAAATATAGGATCTTTTGCTTTCTGTATGGAATTTGTATAAAATACATACAACTGCTTTAAGGTAATGTATGAGAAATAATAATAATAATAAATCTTTTATTTCTGCAGATACATTACACTGTATATAGAAAACGTCACAAAATAGTAATTTTCTGTATGAAATTTGCATAAAATACATGCAACTGCCGGAAGGTAATGTACAAGAAATAGAATATTTAATTTAGCAAGGAACTTTCCGTATGAAATTTGTACAAAATACATAGAACTGACGGAAGGTAATGTGCTGGCCACACCAGATTTTTTATAGTCTATTTACTGACAGTTTTTCTTCGATTTATATTTATCTCGGAAACAGTTGAAGATCAAACCAATGTTGATTAAGCTTTTCGTACTCATTTTGGTCAGTACTATATGCCCTTAATTTTTTTTACACTTTCTTTGACACACCCTGTATAAAGGATGAAGGTACAGGTAAGTATTTACCGAAAAGTCAGTTTTCCAAGTATAAATGCTCTATGACTTAGATTAATTTTTAGCGACCACTTCTATTGACATTAATAATTGTTTATACGTATACTGTGTACATTTTTAATGACTCGCTAAAAATTACCTACAAGTTTGTTACAAAATAGACCATCTTGTTGTATACGTAAATAGTAGGTAAAATATTCTTTATGCGAAAATAGCAACTTTCTAAATATTAAACACTGTCTTTCGACAATAAAATTAAGAAAAATATGCATGCCATGGTCATTAAATAAATAATAAGGTAGACAGTATTGCGCATTAGTTGAAAAACCTAGTAAAATTAGAATCAAGAAATTTTAAAATTCTTAAGTTCTCCTTTTCATTATTTTTATTAATGATATATGTACATGTTTTAAATTTACTGAATTTCTATTATATGCGGATGATTTTAAAATATATCATACTATCGAATCACTTAATGACTGTCATCACACGAAAATCACACGAAAAAAATGAAATTGACGCTTAACATTGATAAATGTTTTTATATAAAATTCACAAGAAATAGAAATGCTTTCAGGTGCGAATACAAAATAGACAATATTGTTATTAATATTTGATATTCACATTGGCAATATTGTTCAAAAAGCATACAAAGTATTAGGTTTCTTAATTCGAGCAAGCTCTAATTTTAAACATCCCTCCACTTTAATTAAATTATATAATTCTCTCGTTAGGAGTCAATTGGAGTTTGCATCCGAATGTTGGAACCCACGGTATGCTGTTTACATAAATCGCATTGAATCTATTCAACGAAAATTCTTTAAAAAAATTTAGTCGGAAGTTTCCAACATACAGGCCTAAACTACTATCATCAGAAAACAGAAAAAAATTAAGTAACCTCACATTTTTACATAAACTTTTTAATGACACCGTCGATTCACCAATTTTTCTATCGTCTTTTTGCCTTAGAGTACCTACTTAGGGTACTAGAAAAAATAGCTTTTTTACTTACTGTCATTATCGCCCAAACTCTAAATTCTCCTTTTATAAGATTGTCACACTTGTACAACGGCAACAATATGCCAGATCTGTTCTATACTAATTTACCGCAGTTTAGGCGCCTTCTTAGATTTTCTTAGCTTAATATGTTTGTATTTATATATGTATTTATTATCATAATACTATTTATTTTCTACAAAAATCTTATAACCACGTTATTGTTATTGTTTATTTTTATTTCTTATAATTGAATTTTTTCTGTTATATTTTTTGTATATAATGCTAGAGTTTTTTCATTATTGGGATTTATTCCTGTTAAGAAGCCAAATTTGAAATAAATAAATAAATCTGTGTTATGAATTAAAAACAACAATTGTACATATGTTTTTTAGCCAAATATTGGTTCCTTCGAACAGCCTATAATCTTTAGCCGCAGTCTTATCAAACTTAAAATACCAGTCATATATATATATATATATATATATATATATATATATATATATATATATATATATATATATATATATATATATATATATCACTAATATAATAATGATCTAGGTAAGTTGTGTATGAATGTCATTTACTGTTTTGAAAGTTTAAACAATACATTTTATTTAGTTTTTAAAATACCGCTGGTTATTTCTTTATTTATATTATTACTGTATCGTTCTTGTCAAAATATAAAACAAAAGTAAGTATATCATCTCAATATCTTTATAATAATAAAAAAATTGACAGAAACCGCTTCACATTGAATGCTCAAAAATACTATCTTAATTTAAACAATACATTTCAAAATATCTGTCCTATTCTCAACATGCAATGTCCTTGAACGTCGAACGAACTATATCGACCTATAACTCCGCTCGCGAGTGTTCAGTTTACCGGCGAACGGCCGTATCACTTGCCGACAAATATTTCCTACACGTCCGGGCTAAAACAATACAAAAGGAAGGAAAGAAGATACTCGGAAAAACGTAATAGACTTCACAGAAAAAAATCTCAGAAACTGAAATACCTTTTAAGGAGAAAATTAAACAGTTTAATTGTTATAGAATATTACGCATTTAATTCTGAAATAGTAATAGAGGGAACTCCGTTTATAGGAATGTCGATTATCGGAACATTGATTCGGAAACCCGGGTTATCGGAAATGGCTGGCAAATGCAATATATTACTTTTGTTTATTGTCTACGTTCAAACATAAGATTTTGTACACATAAGTAGTTTTACATATCTCCAAATTGTCTAGGAACACTTTGTTACCGGCCTAGGCTGACAAAAAGTAGGGACTTTTATTTAGTTATAGTTACAAGTTAGCATTACTGATATGGTGCAATGTCAATTTATGACTATTACAAGAATTAGCAAAATGTATACAAATTTTACGACTAAACTAAATTATAGCTATTAACATACCTACCTAGGAATGTTATGTATATCATAACTGCCGAAGACGTCGGTTTGAAATCCGAGCTCGTAGAGCGAGGATTTTAAGACATCTACGGCTTGTTATGATTAATAACATCCGTGGTTTGTTCAATAGTTTATCGGTTTTAGAAAATTAAGACATTATTGATAAATACCATTTTTTGAAATTCTTTCATTAATGCTACTTTCAGATTGCTATGGTTAACAGAACAATTATTTTGACATGTCAATATGACAAATATTCAAATTAAGTGCTTTATTCCACATGTTTATTACTTTAGAATAAAGTAGACCGTATTTAGAACGATAGGCTAACGTTATCTGTATGTATTAATGAAAAGCATTATATTTTCATTTTATTTTATTTTCATTTTGTAGACCGTTGTTGACAAGTCAGTATGGTAATAATATTACCATACAGATACAGTTATTACTTAGTTACCAGCCTACTTTTGTACATGTAAACAATGGAATAATATCCTGAAACCGGTAAAATTAATTATAATTGATTTGGGATGCAAAATCGAGAAAAAGAAATATTTGTTGATTTTTCAGGTTTATAAATCCATCTTATTTAATACATATTCAAATCTTCTGATGATTCCAAGAAAAAAAAATAATAAATTTATGGTGAAGTTGGCACCAAAAATATTGTCCGTTAATATTAAGGAATAGACTAGAATTATTTATCTATTTTAATCGTTTATGGATTATTTTATAGAAAAATACTACAAATATCAGTTATAGACAAGATAATTTTGCGCATCTTTTACTTGAAGTATTTTTATTTCCAAAATAATCCATAAATTACTGATAGAGATAAAACAATTCTAGTGAACTGCTCGCTAAATGCCTTTACATACATACTAATGGTCATTGTGTATCACACGTCCAGACACTGCTTTGCGAGTGCTTGTATTTAAAGTCAAAATTTACTAAGACTAGTGATACAAATAACTATTGTAGATTTTAGTGCATTTTTTACCAAGATAAAATCCAACGACTAGTTTTTAACCAATCACGATGCAAAACACTTGAAAATTCAACCAATGGGAACAGTATTATACTGATAAAACTCCCTTACCCCGATAAATTTCCGCTACCAAATAAATAAACAATTTTTATTGTTTATAACCGTAAGTGTAACAGTTAATTAATATTTTAAGTTTAAAAATAAAATAGTAATAATTAAATTGTTTTATTTTGCGTTGTCTTTGGAATTTATCTCACCAAATACAACACAACCTCTCTGATTTTCTCAGATTTTATTTTTAATCTCTCATTCTTTTTGCTTTTAAGCAAAATCACTCAAGCAAACTGACATTAGGTAAAACCCCTCTTCCTTCGGAATCGGGATTTACCATGCAGTTTGCTTTCGTGTTCGTGCGAAATAAAAATTTATCGATAAAATCAGGAGGTCTTGTGATATTACTTCTGGTTATCCTCAAAATTGTATTAAATTGTATTATCGGATATTATGGTTACCGGAAATGATCTCAGCTCACATTATTTAATATTATATAATTTTTAATGTTTTATTGTACTCACAAATATCAATAATATTTTTACAAGTAAATGAATGAATAGGTACTTAATAATATTTATATTAAACAATAACTGTTATAGAGAATGTATAACATAATTGTTTTTAATATATTTTCTAACAATAACTCATGTACAACAGTCACAACTTTCGCTTCTTCCACATTCATAATAGCATTTTTCAACATATGTTTTCTTTACCTTGATTTTCCGCATACATAGTTGTGAATCCATGAATACTTCGTCGATTTTTCAACAAAACTTCAGTCCATATAAAAATATAAATCAAACTAAGTCACTACCACTTTCGATGTACCTGCACAACAAAATATTTTTATAGATTTCGAATTTCCCGCCGCAGTCAGTGTGCCATAACCTCAAAATTATTCAGCTATTTAGCTTTTGATTAACTCAAATTAAAATAAAAAATAAACTGGTGACAAATCTCATGTAGAATTCAAGCTGTTAAACGCTACAAAACCAAATAAGCCGAAGATATAGTTTTAAAATACAAACTCATAGTGCTTCGATTCTAAAAGCAATAAAGGCTATTTCATAGCGTGTCACTACAGCCTTTCTCGGTAGGTGTCAACACAGTCGCCCAGTAGAGCTCCCAATATAGCCAGTTTACGATCGTAGGGAAAACTCCACTGAGCTGCTGTTCTTCGCCACATGGTTTCCACTCCAATGTATGTAAAATGCAGTTAAAATCAACGAGGAATATTTTAGCCGCAGTATTTTTTTATCACACCTGATTTTTTTCGGATTGCACAGTTCTTCGGAACGTATATAGATGTGCATGCGGAGGTATTTGAATTTGATTTATAAGGAATTTTATACAACAATAGACTGGAAACAGGTATTTATTACTATCAATTGTCACAGTATTTTCGTATTAACGCCTGGAGAATGAGCTTAAGTTTTGAAAATATAACAACTGGATGATAATTTATCCGGTTTGCAGTCAAAATAAGAGCTGATTTCGAGAGATTTATGCGAGACGCGAACACGAAGAGAAAATACAATATTACAGCAAATTAAAAACGATATTTTTTTAATAAGTTGCAAAATACGTCGTTCAATGAAGAGTTTAAGAATTGCATGAATCACTGACAGCCTGGAAAGGTTTCGTCTATTGCTTTGCACATGAAATGAACCGCAGATTACTTTTTGTTACTTGAAGAGCCTAGCTTTTTAATAAATTGGCCAATTTCACAATGGATAATATTAATTCTGTTTTAAAAGATAGAACATTTTCCTGATGGTGAAAATTATGTTCTATATTTAGAATATTACATAAGAATCATTATTGAATAAATATTTTTAAATAAAAACATCTACATAGGTATTTACAATATTTTTTTGATAATCATATTATCGTACAAAAGACATAATATAAAGGAACAGGCTGGCCGTTAAAATTGAAAAAAAATTCTACAAAATTCTGAAACTGTAATGATTAAAAAATAAATTTGTGCAACCCAGACTCTGTAAATTAAAGAGAACAGGTGTCTATTAAAAATAAAAAAATTTAGAAGTCTGTTTTTGTTTTCTTTTTACTTCCCGCTACCCTTGGTAAGGGAGGTATAGGGATCGTGCGAAAAATCGCATATCGAGATTTTGGTAAATGACCACGTTTTAAGATCCCTAGAATTTAATTTTAACATTTTCACGATGATGTCTGTGTGTATGTGTGGATCCACTCAAATACTATCAATCAGAAAATTTTGAAATCTTGTATTTCGAACTTTTTCTGTAATGGAAAGAACCCATTAGATTTTGGTGTAAATCGAATAACCGGAAATGGCACTTTACTAGAAGCTCAAAATAGTTTTATAAAAATTAAAGATTATTAAATTTTCTACAGATTTGCATTAATACTTTTTCTATATATTTTATGGATAAATTTATAAAATTATCTATAATTTAAATCCCGGAGCCTACGCTTTAAACAAACAAAACTCCTTGATTGCACAGTTATTCAAATGTACGTAAATGTCACTGTCAAAGAACTAATCATTTTAAATTAATAATAGTAACGTTTAAAAAAAGAAAAAATTAAATATAACAATAGGAAAGAAATTCAATACCTTTTCTAGTATAAGTATATAGATAGACTTTAGATTAATAAAAATTAACGATTCGCAAAAAAGTTTAAGGTGATCCTCATTTTTGCATTAGTGAATTCTATTCTATCCCGGTATTTAAAATTTAATCTTCATTTTATTATCATAAAAGGTAGTTACTTGGATTAAATTAGATTATATTTCAAGAAATAAACTGTTAAAATTAGAGTAAAATTCGCTAATCCAAAAATAAAGATAATCTTAAGCTTAATATTTTATGTGACTCGGGCTATAAATGGCGGAGGTATTATGTTGGCACACCAGATTTTTTAATCAGATAATCAGAAAGAAATAGCATATTGTACAAAAATATTAACTGGATTTATAAAAATACCAAATATATAAAAAATATATGTTGAAAAAAAATTATAACACATCTATATTAACAGATTATTAAATTTTTGAGAGGGGGGGGGGGCTGCACAGATCCTATTTTTAAATCACTTATTACCCTTTTATGTAGTGGAAACGAATTTATTTAACGACCACCACACTTCGGTTAAATATATTTTTTGAAAGCACTGTCACTTTATTAAAAAATAAATGGTTTTAGTAGCGTTTAACAAGGTATTTCTTTTATAGTCATATTGTTTATTTTTTAATTAACACTCCCCAAGGAGGAGGAAAAGAAAACTTTATAAAAATTTAGGATTTATTGAAAACTTGTGCGCTATTATGAAAAAACCAAACCAGTGATAAAAAATATGTTCGAGAAATATATGTAAAACAAAACTTAGAAGAAATTTGAAATCTTGCCGGAAAAAAAATGTGTAGAGTAGATAAAAAATTGTCACAAAATTGGAATATAATTGTTGAGTGTTAACTGAAAAATTGATGAAATATTTTGACTGTAGTTGGAATAAATAATAAAAAACTTTTAACACTTTTCAAAATATATTGAACAATAAGTACAATCTACATAATAGTACAGAGTACAGAACAAATAAAAACATTTAATATGAAATGTACAAGTGTGAAGTGTGAATAGTAACAAATAGAGTTGAGAATGGAGTTTGTTGTATGTTTAGTGTTTAGTATGTTGAGGTTAGATTTGTCACCAAGTATAGTAAAGTAGCACGTGGCACACTGCACCGCGCACACGCACACCACACAGACAAAGACAACAATTAACCGTTGGAGCGCCGGCTGATAATTACCGTGAGTGATTGTAGCGCTCCACGTCGTCGACGACGCGAGTCTGGCGTCGCGACGGTGCGCAAGTAGTTAGCACGCCTCCCGCCGCATTTGCATGGCGCAAACACACCCCACCCCGACGCCAGACAGAGACACCAACACCCACCCTCACAACAAGAAAGACGGAGAGCACGCACCCCGTGTTTTACTTTTTACAGTCGCAAGCGTGGGAGGAACAAAGAAAGAAAAATATACTATTTACCATCGCATTAGAAAGACGAAGACAAAAGCGAAGGCAGAGAAATTGGGAATCTTTGCATCGAACAAAATGCATAATAAAGATGGAATTTTCGGAAATGAACGCACTTGGACAACGGACCCATATACAGGGTGTAAATGAAATAAGTGCATTAAATTTAACCAGTAATGTAACTCGTCGAAAGCAACAATATTTCTTAATAACTTTTTCTCGAAATCGCATATTTTTTTAGCATTTTTACCACCCCGTAAATTGACGAGTCGTTCCACGTATTTTTCTAATAATTGAATGCAGTACCAATAGCTATGAAAAATTTTGTTTTAGCAATTGACAGTTTTGTCAGTTGTTGCAATTATATTTTGACATTAGTAATAAACTTGTTTATCAGGTAAAATTCTGTCAAAATGCTTACGTTTACAAATAGCGAGTACACAGATATTGTAATTACTTACCTATGGTTTATTTATTTATTCGTATCTTTACTACATTTTAATTTGTGGTTGATATAAAGACAGTATTATAAAGTTGCCAACGCATTTAGACGGAGCGTTTCCAAATCATACTGTTCCTAATATTCGCACATTTGTTAATCTTGTACATCTTTATCACAATACGAAGTGTGACATATGACAAGCAACAGTGTATCCATACAATGTGCAAAAAGATCAATGTTTTCAGCAGACTTCGATTTTGGGAATGGCTCATAATGTTCATTAATGAGACAGAATTTACTTGGGAAGGTGTATTTATTATGCACAATACACATTTCAACAGACGAAAATGCTGTAAAAATTTTCATTAAAAAATGTTTGAGCGGGAACAATAAATGGACGACTAATTATTGGTACTCATGTACCTCGTTTAAATGGACAAAAGTTTGTACTTACATTTTTTGAATAACGTATTTAAACTATTATAATTTGTCGACGATAAACAATCATCTCATAACCTAATAACTATGCTTTTGCTCTTCCTCCCCTCGTTCCTCCTCGTCTTCTTCTATTCACAGGTGGTTAAAGCCTGGTTTAATACACAACTTTATAATTTTGTTATCCAAAATTTAAATTTCTTTATTTTAAAAATTGTACTATTACGAATTAATTAATAATAAATGTTATTACCGTTGATTCGTTTATTAATTACTGTGACTGCAATTGTAACCGATAACCGACAATTTTTGAGCTGTTTGCATCCCACTTGAATACGGCGCAGCCATTTGTTCTCCATGGGCGGGTAACGAAATATGCAGCAATTCTTTAAAGAATTTTAACTCAAAATCTAAAAGACAGAAAAAAAAGTTATTTAGAAATATTGTTGTTCTCGTCGAGTTACATTACTGGTTAAATTTAATGCACTTATTTCATTTACACCTTGTATAATCAACAATAACAACAACACTATTATTATATTTTTTATAATCGAGGGATCGGCATAAAACAATTAAACGCACCTGGACTATGAAACTACTTACAAAGAATCTCTTAGCATCCTTCCCCTTGCCACAAATTGCTGTAGAAGTAAAATTTGTAGAACAGGGGCATCCAACCTGACGGTCCGGGAATAGCTTGTGGTCTACAAAGCCAATTATCGTGGACCGTGTTAAAAATTGAAATAATGTTTTATGGACTCAAAAGGAAAACTTTAAAGACCGTTTACACCGATGCAATCTTAAGTTCTACTCTGCTAAGTTTTACTTAAAGTTAAGGTTCACCTAAAATTTAAGCTAGTTTCACATTTGGTTTTTGAAAATTTTTGATAGTATAGTAATAGTATTTAACAGTCCCAAAGTTTATTATTAAAGGGATGATAAGAAATAATTGGAGATGCAGTCTTGGTAAACAGTGTTTATTAAATTAACACTTCTTAATTAAATTACTATTTAATAAACGCTGTTTACCAAGACTGCATCTCCAATTATTTCTCATCATCCCTAACATCATACTAACAGTCAAGTAATACCAATAAATTTAGTATTAAACGTTATGAGTGATAACATCATCTTGATTTTAGTGATGCACGCGAGGCGAGACGAGACGAGAAATATAAAATATCGATCTCGTCTCGTTTTCGGATCTGCAATCTCGCTCTCGCTCTCGTTCTCACACATTTTTTTGGGTCTCGTCTAGTTCTCGCGCGAGAGTCTCGCCAGACTCACTGTAAAAATAAGCGCTTGCGCACTACGTATTTACCTCGGTATTTACGTATCAGTTGAACTACAAAAGACAAGTTCGCACCAATTGTTCCGTCTTCCGTGTATTTACAGTCGTATAACTATAATAAAGAGACAAAACACTAAATTCTAGTCTCCAAATTATTTCAATACGAACATCTGTTAATACATTCTGTCATCAGTAAAACTAAAAACATTAAAAAAAATATTTTTTGTAACTAAAAGTTTCAATAATAAGCCATTAAATTAGGAATATTTAGATACTCTGCGATGTCAAATTAAATAACCTTTCTAACCATATCAAAAACTCCCATTATAGTCTTCGGGACAAATGATATTTAAAAAAAACTGTTTTCCCATATTGAACGCCTATGTCACGGTTTTCAGAGTTCACACTGAATATATGTGCACAAGTAAATGTTGTAATATTGATAATATGGGTTTCATTGTAGTCATACATAAATATTATATTCTATATGCGGCGCTTGACAAATTTTTGTTGGGCCCAGAAAATCCAAATGTTTGCTGTAGATTTACGTTCATTGATAGTAAGAGCCATAAACGCGCGAGTGCGTTGAATACAGTTGGTAATGGTACTTTGGACGCGCCAACGAGTCAATGGTATCGAACGTGTTAAATGCACAATTTCTATTGTTATTGCTGAAGATAATATTTTCAATCTTAAAATCGATTAATGTATATTATTAACAATGGAATAAATATGGATAAATAGTACTTTCATTTTATTTATTTCACTGTGCAAATGAAAATTATATTAATATTTAAGGACATTATTTACCAACTACCAGAAAATTTAATGAAATTTGTGTTGACTTTCGCTAGTCCAGATAAATTTAATTGTAAATAGATATTCGTGCTGGTAGTAGTAGTGTGTGCGTACGGTTTCATTACCCTCGACTCCCTAGCAGTAAATCAAGGGCAGGAAACCTGCTCGAACTCGTATGTTACTTGGTCAGTGTACGACCCTTACTCAATATCATTCGACTTAGTTTTCATTTACATGCGTGCGTGACAGTGACAAAAATATGAAGTGTTTTACACAATTTAATAAACAAGAAATTTTAGAAAAATTGAATACAATTTTTTTCTTTATATTTATATAAAAGACAATGAATTTTGCAACAAGTATTGTGCTAGCTACAGCAGGATTTTGTATTTAGTTCTTCACAAATTTTTCAGCGGGAAGAGAAGAAATGGAATGTGTGGCGAAGGATGTGTGGTCCGGATGCGGTATTTCGCTACCAAAAATTGGTCATTTAAATATGTAAGGAGTGAGGAATATTTGCTGTATGAAAATGTACTAAAAATGAATAAGCAGAAGACGCACGTTATCAACCTGGAAAAAACCTTATAAAATGAAATATAACTTGTAGAAATTATTGGGTGTTATTTTTTAAAAAAGTAGAAATAAAAAATACTAGTATTAAGAAACGAATACATTAATGAAATTTGCCTTTATATCTAAGTCAATCCTTATTCTTTTTAGGGAATATAAAATTATTTGAAATAATTGTAGTTGACTTACGTATCATAACGGTAGCACTACTGAAAATGTCCATGTTAACATTAAATTTAAAATCGATCAAATATCGATCCTGTCCCTGTCACTTGATTGTCAGTGATTGTCAATTCATCTCATGTAGGAATGAGTGACTTGAATTAATAAAAAATATATAGAACTGTCAATACAATATATAAACATAATATGTCGATCTATACTCTATTTTTGTAAGAATATAGTGGTAGGAAGGTACAAGCAAATTTATCTTGTTTTTTGATTGGATAATACCTCGATGTTACCCAATCAAACAACAATATCAAACTGCTCCTATCTTCCCATCACTATATTAGAAAAAATAGAGTATAGTTTATCTACCTATTGTACTAATTACAACAGTTTCTTCTCTTCTGACTTAAGTATTTGTGAGTTGTATCTTGTGCTACAGAATTACTGCAGTGCCCAATTACCGGATAGGCTGACTAGGCTGCAGCCTAGGGCGCACAGATTTTGGGGGCGCACAATTTTCTCATTTTATTGTAGTTTTTAGGGCGCTTTGATTTGGTTAGAACAAGGATGACCTAAACCAGGCCCTGAGTATTATTGGTTTGTTTTAATAAGTATTACACGATAATTCATCTGCATGTATTGTATACAGTAAGTTATGCAACGCGCATTACATTTTCTAGAATAAATTAGTACCCCATGTAAACGTAGTAATAAGTGACGTCATTATCTAGTAATATTTATTGATGACGTGCATCTTCTGCTTGTTCATTTTTAGTATAGTAAGAATGTTGTTTAAAGAGCGAAGTGAGTCAGCTGAGCTCTTATTGTTTTCGTGTTTGTGTTAATCCACTAAAGGTACATTCACAAATGAAAATTAGGTTTAGATTTATGGTTTACATTTTAGATTTAAAGACTTTGGTCGCATATTATCTAATGACTCCATTCACACTTCACAATTCAGGGTATCTAAATCCAAATCATAAAGCTAAACATTGCAAGGTCCAAACTTTAGGTTTATGATTTAGTTTGACGTCACAAACTTCACCAAAGAGAACGAGTCTGAAATGATATAGATATACACACCCATCTTTATTTAGTATCCACTTGGTGGATTCGGCTTTCTAAACAAATGCGAGAAGCATATGGAGACTGTCATAACTTAATTGCTGAAATATAACCAATAATGCCAAGCAAATGACAGTTTTACGTTTCACGGCGCATAGGTGTCTTGTTGAGTACTGTTCTACCGATATTTTAATCTTGTTTTTGAAGCATTTACATAGATGTCTATACATATCAAAACTAATTTTCAGGTAATTTAATCTTACATTTATGAATGACTTTCTTAAAACTAAACAAAAATCATAAACCTAATTTTCATTTGTGAATGCACTTTAAGTGCTCGCGAATCTAGGAAACCGGGTTCGATCTCGGCCGATGCCAAATATTTCGAATTTTAAATGGCACAAAAGTGACCCCTGTGGTGTACTCTCCTCGTCAGCAGTGAGTGTCCGTGAGGTGATGCCTGGTAAACGCCCGCACGGTACAAATATGTCATCATCATTACCGAAATCTGCTTATACAAAGCAGATTGGCACACCCAGCAATGGGTAATATGCCGTAATGATATATTTATTTATTTATTTTATTTATGTAATACTAATTTTGGATTTAAAAATATAAAAATAAAAATCGCATAAAGCACTTAAAATCCTTAATTCGCTCGACATTCTTCAATCCTTTTAATATGTAGAAACGTCCTTAAAATAGGTACCTAGGTAGCATCTTTTTATTATTAGACACTGTTATAATGTTTAAATATTGAAACATTATATTTCTTTAACCACGGCAGTCTCACTGCATTATCGTACGACCGATTTAGCGTAAATTTTTATTAAGAAACTTTAGTTATAAATTGGATATTACTAGCAGAATTGATTAGAATGAGCAAGACGTAGCAGGGAATTAGAAAACGTGGAGAGCTGAGAATCGGTGAAGCAAGGCAGGAAAATACGGCGCAAAGCCAAGCGATGTCAACAGTTATATCGGAAAGTAAAACTTCCAATGACTCCGTATAAACTCAATCACAAAACACTATTGTGTATAAAGTAGTAATACGTAAATATTTATAAAATATGGTATTTTTACCATTTTTGCGGTTATTAACCCCAATACAATTCAATATTTGAAGCATTTAAATTGTTTTGTAGCTTCTTTTTTATCCATTTTATTTACAGGAATCTTTAAAAATATAGGTGCACCTGATGACAGAAAAAGTTGTATTGTTTTGTGCTTTACTATTGTTGCTGTTTATTATTTCAAGGCACCACTGATTAACAGTTAATTATAAATTAAAGACAAATGCATGTCACGGTGACAACCATATCAAAATCA
The DNA here is from genome assembly GCA_963082715.1 of Harpalus rubripes. NCBI lineage: Eukaryota > Metazoa > Arthropoda > Insecta > Coleoptera > Carabidae > Harpalus > Harpalus rubripes. The sequence continues at coordinate 55,015,852 of OY720456.1, forward strand.
GCTGAGTGAAAGTAAACATCTGCCAGTAAGTAATAATTTCAATTTTTGGCATCAAGGTATCTGTATCTGACGTGTGATATTATTCTGACGTTTCGTTATAAAAGCCATTTATTTGACTAATACATTAACTAACAAATCTACCAAATTAAAATCATATAGTACCTACCTAAAATGAACTCATTATAATATAATAAATTACTTCAAATATCAAAAAGCAACAACATGCCACATGTCAGTCACATAGTAGTATTATGTTTACTTCCATTCTGCTGATTTTGACATGGTTGTCAACGTGACGTATACGTACTCTATAGTAAATTTCTGTAGTTACTGTGAACTATATTATACTGCATCTAGTTTAAGATTGCAGTGGTGGGAGGAGCGGTTTACGCAACAACATTTTAAGGTTAAATACGATTCTAAGATTTATTTCGATAAAATTAAAATATTACAATAATCGAAACTTTCAGGCACATTATTTATAGGTGGAACAACTTCAATATCATCCATTTGAGAACCATTTTCATCAGACATGCGAAATTGAATAAATAATGAAATATTTTTGACAGTTATTGACAGGTTGACAGTTGATGTGTCTTTTGTATTTATATTAACTATTTACGTTATATTGTTAGTTATTTTCAATTATATTTATATTGAAATTATTTAGTTCACATAAATTCAATTTAGCTAGCTTCAATTATTGTAGGCAAATACAGGAAAAAAAATTGCAATACTGAAATAACATTGGGACAGTTTAAAACTGTCTCCCGTTTGCACCAATCACAAGCCGTGAAATGTTGTCCCTATACCAAGCTACACTGCATTCTTATACCAGATACAGTATAAGGTATAAATAATGAAAACGGATTTGTGAAAAATGAATGGATCTTCAACATTATTAATTATTTCTTTAATTGTGTCAGCTCTTACATGGTGAAACTTATTATTCATTTTAATTATTGAAAATACTTGGTTTTAAGTTTCACAATTATTTTATTTTGATAACCATACTAGCAGTTTTAATCCCGAAATATTACATATAGAAACTGACGGACCAAGATTAGATCTTTTAGAAGTTATAGAAATTGGTAAAGCAATAAAGAATAACGAAAATATTCTAAATGAACAGACCAGTCTTAATAATTTACCATTAATGAAGTTTTTAGAAACATTATAAAATTTGTGTGATAATTTATTTGTTTATATTAATATTTTTGAACTTTGTAATTTTTTAAAAATAATTTTCAAATAATCAAAACATTTATTGACATGTTGACATTTCGTTTATATTTATTTAATATAATTTAGACATATTTATATATTTATAATTATACGTTAAGGAATATCTGATGATGCTAATGTTGTAGCGAAACTGGTTATCAAAATAAAATAATTGTGAAACTTAAAACCAAGTATTTTCAATAATTAAAATTATTAATTAAATATTAAAGACTGTTTTTCAACAGTGTCAAGCGTGTTGTCGGTTGTCACCCTTTTGTTTGGATAACGAAAACGATACTCCATGTGGGAGCTCATACTCCTTCATGACTAGTATGAGACGTGAAGTGACTGACTGACTCCAAAAATATCTTGTAGTTCAGAGCGTTAGAGCATCCTACTAGATATAAGAGGGTTCTGGGTTCAAATCCCAGTAAGGTCCATGAATTTTTCACAAATCCTTCGTTATTTAACGGTTAAATTTATTCGATTTTTCCTGCTCCGGATAACAGAAAATTGTGAAAGATATCGTTAAATACATATTTTTTTCTCTATGTAACCGTTTGTTGAAAAATAACTAAGGGCGATAATATTCGAACATCTCAAAATTAATCTTAAAATTGCTATGCACCACCATGTATGCCAGTGTTTCCCAACCATTATTTCGAGTTGAAAAACTATTGGTGAAGAGCGTCGCAAGGATAAAAAGTTTGGGAAATACTGCTGTATGATGTTATTATAGCATATACGAATATAAAAAAGAACTCCCTGGCGTCTACGTTCTCTATCCAAATTCGCGATTCGCAAAGTAATTTCATAACTTTTGCGGTATTTAGCAAACTTTGATATTGGGAAAAATCGTGCAAATTCCAGCAAAAACATTCGAATATCGATATGTTCCAAGACCTTGGGGATAAACATCCCATATTAAAGCCCGCCAACAAACTTAAACTCCAGAAACAAAAGAAGAACAGCCGCGGCAGAATCGGCAGTTTTAATGACACCACAAGCAAACATTCGCGCAAAACACAGAAATTCTTACAGAATTTATCATGTACAAACCCCGACGCGGGAGAAAGACCGACTTATGCCGTCTTGCGTGAGTCAGACAGAGTCAGGCATACTTTTCATTAAGGGTAGAGGACGGAATGAAATTACATACCCCGTTGGTGCAACAAAGACAGAGTTACACTGAGTTGGTGTGGGTGTAAGTGAGACGGGGTTCGTCGTGACGGGATATGCAATGGGCAGGAGAGAGACGGGAAATCGGGGTTAGTGGTGGTGGGAGTGAGAGAGTGATATGCAAGTTAATTAATCGGTAAAGTAATGAGAATAAAGCGCAAGCGCGCGCTCGGCTGCCGACGCCGCATAGGGACGCGGACGCCAGTGGCGGCGGCGGCGGCAGAGGCGGAGGGGCGCGGGGGTAGTCATCAACGCCAGCGCAGATTACAAGTACAGTCGGCGACAAAAACCACCCCCGGAACGCATACACACTAACAAACATATATCAGCATGCATCACCAACAAGTCAACA
>OY720456.1:55023606-55141106 GCA_963082715.1 Harpalus rubripes
CGGTCATTTCGGAAACAGATTCACTAATTTCCCGCACTTGTTAGATAATTATTCTGGCCTAAAAATAAAGGAGATGAAGTTATCTACACATCCAGTATGTTCGAATAAATAGCTATTTGGACCTACACTAACTTAAATAAAGACTTTAAAAGCATTATACATTTTATTGCCTTGAAATTTACAGTTCTTTCTTCAAGTATTTACTCGTAATCTCTAAACGTAACTGAACTTAATACACTTTAGGTGTAAATATTCATTAACCTTATATAATTTACGTGAAAAACCATTATCTTCAAAAAAATATGTGGCTTAATACAAGACCAACCAATATCAATATTTCGTAATTTTGGGAATGAGTGATGTAATCAATAAGAAACCTTCAGGGTTAATAATACCGACGAAAAATAGACCAATCATATAGCTCAATTTTTCTTAGTTACGCTGTATAACAACGGTTTTTTGCGTTGCTAAGTTGTGTTTCGCGAAACATAACTATGCTCTGTTCCATTTAAGCCATTCAGCAGATGGCGCTAATATCAGCACCAATTTCAAATTGCCGAAATTACATTGGTTAAACTCATCTCTTGTCTCCAATTTCAGCCAATCAAAGAGTTCAAGACTAAGCCCTATTCTTTACAATACTGAATGGCTTAGTGGTGTTTCGGTCGCAACAGGCTATGGAAACTTAAATGGTTGACATTTGGACCGTATTGCAATGCCATCTCTTCACTGCTTCCGGAAGCTTCTTAAATTGAAATGGTTAAATGTGCTGTGCTTACATTCATATTTTTTTATAAGTTGTCAAAATCCTGTGAGTATTTTAACCAAATTCTAACAAAAATTTCAAGAATTTTAATTTTCTTCGGAGGAGTTCGATTATTTGAATTGTTGAGATATATTACAGTGTCTAATATTTTCTTTTACGTATGTGTATGTGTGACTCAAGTTTCTACTATTCTATTCGTATTAACGCTATAGGAAAAATGTTCATATAATATGTTTTACAATACAAACGCTTTTTGAATTCGTTATCGTCATTAATGACATCAAAATCCTTCTATACAGGTAAAGCATAAAAAATTGTACTATTTATTTATACCGAGACTGATTACTTTTAGTTTAATCAAAGATTCAACCTGTATAAAAACACTACAAAAGCGTTTATATTTTCTTATATATGTTTATAAATATTATATAAAATAATTATTTTTATTATTGTAAAAAGAATATATGAACCATATATGTTTTATAAATCTTGGTTTTCATTGTCTACTTTATTGATAAATAACATAAATATGAAACACAGGGAGACAATGCGGATTGCATATTTATATGTTATGGAGTTGACTACATACTCAAAATAGTTCCGGTAGCAACCAAAGAGTGGCGTTGAAGATGGTCCCATCAGATAACATTACCGTTTCCGATCTATTATCAAACAAAACATATTTCTAATCTGTGGGTCGCAAACAAATGAATCACATGTAATGATATCATCCATGGATATAAATTAAAAAGTAATACCTATTTTTGATATTTCGTAAAAATATAGTTGGTTGATTCGTTAGTCTTAACATATAGGGCGCGAGCAGACACGTGACTCGAGCGACCTTGACGTGCTTGGAATTTGCTGATTTGTGTGCGCATGTAATTTGAATAAAAACAATGTCACTTTGACAAGACCAATGTTTTGACTTATTTTAATTTTGAATTGTTGAGAAGTTATTATTTTTAATTTCATGTGTTTTACTGCCTGAAAATTGTACATTAATAACATTTTAGCAGTTCAAAATCAAAATAAGTCAGAATATTGGTCTTGTCAAAGTGAAACTGTCCTTGTCAAAATGATATACGCACACAAATCAGCTGATTCCAAGCACGTCATGCATTTCAATATTTCAGCAAACCAGAACAGCAATATTATCATTTCCGAAATTTGAATAAAACTTTCTTTCAACTGGGTTGTCCTGAAGATATATGTCTGTTTATGTTTGTTTAATCATTGGTAATAATACCAACATATGTTATCTAGAATTATTAATAATAACATATTAAATGTTAACACTCAGCGACAATGTAAGCGATAAGGCTGTTAAATGTTGTTGTAAGACAAATCTAATCTTAAATGAAATAGTAAACAATACCGTATTTGATTTAATTACAGCTACAATTGGTAAACATTGTAATAATGTAATATTATAGCTCATATAGGTACAGTTTTACAATATGTACGTCAAAATAGATACGAGTATAATATGACTAAAAATAGTTTTGTTTGAAATGGGATAAATTAAAATTGCTTAATATTATGAATTACTTGTCAGCGACTAGAACAAAGCATGTAATATGATGTTATTGTTCAAATAAATGACTTTGCATTATTAAGCCAATTGCAATTAATTTGCAACAAGACTTGCAGACATAAAATCAGGACAGATATTATGCTATCATTGTTTTATGTATCATACATACTTACATACATGCAGTAATATTTAAAACAAATGTATTTATAGAAGAAAAAAATATAATACATATAACAATGTATGTGGTATATTTAGATATTTTTTTTTTAGTAAATTTTATGTGTCGTAGTTCTCAGAAGATGTTTTAATAACTTATCATAATCTATATTATAATATGACCAGCGAATGAAAGTTGACGTTTAGATTATTTAATAGATGCGGTTTCTTTTGAAAACATTTCCCTACATTTGATTTGAAAGGAAACTGTAGGATGTTTTGGATCATAGTTAGTCATGATAAAAGATAAAAAAATAAAAACAGTAGTGTCATATGTCAATATAATTTTGTCTAATACATTTTGTATAATTTAAATGTGTTAATATACTCTTATTCAAATTTAAGCATTGCCTGGTGTATTATTGAACTATCTAACAGAAACTGACCCTTATGTATTCCGTTACAGAAGATTAGAATTGCACTCAATACCAAGAGGCATTTAAAATGACCTTAGCAACAGGATTCAGGGATATATTTAAAAAATTTAATACCGCAAATTCTAGTTCGTTCGTCTCAGGTGTAAGCAACCCTCGAGTCGGAATTACTGTTAGAGGAAATTAAAAATAATCCTGTTTCAAAGAATTGCCAAACTAAATAGTTTAAGATCAAAATATATTTTATAATCAACATAAATGAAAAATGAACTAGAGCGACAGCCGACTGTAGAATGGATGAGGGGTTCCAAAAGGAAGAAATATTTTTTAGCCGAAACATTGGCTTGAAATAAATAATTTCACCAAAGACTGCTACTCCGATTATTTCTTCCTTTTGGAACCCCTCATAAACGAAAAATGTTTAAAATATTTTAAACGCACCCCTGTTTTAATATTCAGTTACTCTAGCCGGCCATTTATTTTCAGCCAGACATAGTAACGTATTTCTGTGCTTTCCTAGTTCAGTATTTAAATGGGTTCATGCAAAAATACCATACCTAAATATTTCGTACAATTCTATTCTTTTCTAGCCTTTCAAAAGAAACTACATCTATAAAATAATTTAAACGTCAACTTTCATTCGCTAGTTATAACACACCTTACGTCACTTAATAGGTAAGGAAGGTATAGTCTTGGGTGGGATTTTTTTTATAGAATAAGCACGTTTTAGGGTCCTTAAATAACTATTTTACTATTTTTATGATTATGTATGTATGTGTGTGTACGCGTGCGTATGCAAGTCTGTGTGCATGTACGATTTTTTCGGATCTGATAACTCCAATTATTCTACAAATCTATATGAAGAGCTGATTAAATTTTGGTTAGAATTGGACAAACGGAAGTATCTTTTCTCCAAGCTCTGAACAGTTTTTCTTGAAAAAACGGAGTTAAATATAATTTTTTGACGTTTTATGTTATTATAAATATTAAAGAATTTTTATTCTCTATACAATTTGATTACATTTATATTTTTCATATTTTAACATAAAGAGATAAATAATTACTATTCTTTCATAAATTTTGCAACCCACTCCAAGGAAACAGAATATTCAAATATTAATAATTGTCAAATTTCAGTGTCAAGTACAATTTACATAATATTATGTTAGGTGGACATTTTATAAAACGACTAGGCAGATTGAAAAACACCACTAATGTTGTAAAGTTTGACTATCTGGCCGCATATTATAAAATGAATAGACGTTTTATAAAAAGTCGGATTTTACAATCTGGCTACTAAAAAATTACTCGTAAATAATTATTTTTACCTTCAAATCGCTCAAAAGTAATGCCTGTGGTACTCTCTCCACGACAGGTTTGATAGCTCGTAAGGTGATGTCTGGTACACAATAAAGATATATCGTCATTACAGAAATCCGCGTATAAAACCATTTATTTAATGTTATTATACTATTTCATCTTTATAATATCATAAACAAACAATTTGCCAGCAGAATCTATTTCGAACCTATTGTATTTATTGTTTGTAATCTCTAACCGTTGGAACAATTCTTGCGTTTGTGTCCGTGTATGTGTGTGTGTGGTGGTAGACCAGAAAAACACCCCTAAAGTCTCAGCTGTTCGCCACCCCCAATGCACTGTGCGTCATTCACGGCTTACGTTACGGTTACGTTATGTCAACTAGCGTGCAGTTCTACGACACGGAAATTCAGAATAGTAGACGGAGTTGGTGTAGGACGTAGGTAGGGTAGCAGAACTTACATAACCAAATACATAATTTCAAGGTATAAATTATGAATTTGAAAGGAGAACTCTATTGGTAATGCTGTTATTTTTGAGTAAAGTAAAGAATAGTAATATGTTCTTATCATTATTTGTCAGCTAAATTTAGATTAATTATGAAAAATATATTGTATTTCAAATTACATACGTAACTCCCTCGATATCAATAATCATAAGAAATATCAATAATACAATTCACTGTTTTCAAAATTTAAAAAATAAACAATATGAAAAATGTTTAAAGAAAAACTATTTTCTAATTTTTTTAAAAGCTTTTTAAATCTAAACTTATTTTATCTACATTACACCTGTCAAAAACTGCGAAAACAAACATAACCTAATCTTATTAGATCAAAACTATAAAATATAATGAAATTAGCATCATTTACTAATTACGTTCATGATTTAATTAAATACTTTCAACATAAACTATCAAAGATAATAGCGATTTCTTTAAATATTAACTTCTGTACAATATAATATTGTACAAAACCTTAATTCCACTTTTAACCCCTAAACTATGAAAAAGCAAATAAAATTACACTTTTAAGTAATTCGTTCATACAAAACCAATTTTTATCATGTAACTGCTTAGAAAACATTATAAATTCATTTGTTTACATCTGTCTATCAGCGTACAAACAGTAGACATAACCTAAATTATATTTTTAACATCAAAATTAATGAAATCTAATTTTAAAATAAACTCCTCAACTAACTTTTATACTTTTCTACATAAAAGCAATAATATTGTGTATATTACATCTAGTAAATGAACTTTTTTATTTCCATCTGTCAACCAAAAATAACAAACAAAAAGTTTTTAACCTTAGTTTGAATGGTAACCTCAAAATTATCCAAATCCAATATGGAAGCAACCATGTTCATTTCAAAACAAATCCAAATGAATCAATACAATTAGTTGATAGATTTGTTTACGCCCATCTGTCAACGAATAACAACAAACAGTAATTGCTCCTATTCACAATTTGATTTTAACCTCAAAATTAAATCAAAACAATATAAACTCAATCCTATCAAACGATTTTTTATGAAAAACAGGGCAATTCTGTATAGAACTATTAGTAAATTGACTTGTTTACGTCGAGCTGTCAACGAATAACAACAAACAGTAGTTGTTTTTAACCTTAGTTTTACGCATTAACCTCCAAATTATTTAGATGTAGTTATAGACAATTTGGAAGCAACTCTTTTGGCATTTGTTTTGAAGAAAGAGTAGTATTTGTAGAGAATTCATTTGTTCAGGTTGATCCGGCAACAAATAACAACAAACATTAGTTGTTTTTGACTTTAGTTTTAGTTATAACCTTTAAATTATAGAAAAACAATAAGGCAACAAATCTTTTTGAACTATTTTGACGAAAACAATTGAGATATTCACTTGTTTACGTCCATCTGTCAAAACAAATGTATTGTTTCATCCCTTTATTTTGATTGTAGCCTGAAATTAACATCTAAACGGCCATTCAATACTATTTTTAACTATAATATATCGATCCGAACATAAATGTATCATAACTAAATCATCAGCACCCTTCCTATTTTTCTTTTGGGTATCACCCTATCCAAATCAAAACAAACAGAAATTATTTTTGACCAAATTTTTAGCTGTAACCTCTAAAAATTATGTAAAAACAATAAGGCAACAATTCTTTCAACTGTCTTGATGAAAACAATCAGTAGATTCAATTGTTTACCCCCATCTGTCATCGAATATTTAGATGTTTCACCATTATATTTTGTTTGTAGCTTCAAATTATTATCAAATCATCCCCCAAAAACCATTTTAACTCTTTTACCGATATATCTATCTACAGAAATATGCATCATAACTATATCATCACCACACTTAATATTGTTCCTTTGGATATCATCCAATCCAATCACAATAACAACAAACAGCAGTTGTTTTTGACTAAATTTTAGCTATAACCTCTAAAATTTATATCAAAACAATATGGCATCAAATCTTTCAACTGTTTTAACAAAAACAATAAGTAGATTCAATTGTTTACGTCCATCTGTCAACTCAAATCTATTGTTTCACCATCTTATTTTGCTTGTCGCTTCAAATTAAGATCTAAACATTACTCTAAAACCATTTTAACCCTTTTTAGTATGATATATCATCTAAACATGTATGTATGATAACTATATCATCACTCCACTTACAATTCTTCCTTTGGGTATCATCCTATCACAATCACAGTGTCACTGCACAGTCACTATCCAATATCAATGAACTAGGAGTACCTTTTCGCGATTAGATCACTATTCGTGGTTGTTTGGTACAGGTGGTCGACACGTGGATGATTCGCGAGAGTGCTGAGTGACCGCGCGGCCGTCCAGTCGAGTGGCTAGGCGGCATGTGATCGCGACCGGCCGGACGCTGACCAGCGCAGACGCGGGGGTGGCGGGAAGGGGTAATTAGCAGGGGTGAGTAAGTGCGGAAAAGTAGACAACAGATAAGATGTGGGAGAAAGAATATTGGAATAGGAATTGGCGTTCATATTGTTTATTAGAATTCTCATATCAGTGGTGATGCTATTCGTTTTAGAGCATGAAGATGATTAGTGAAATGCAAATTCAAATTATAGATGATTAATTCAGTTCAATCTAACTTTAATATTTCTATATGGTTCTGTCAAAAACTGAAAATAATATCCTTTTAACAGTAATTATTAACCGTGGTTAAAGGGCTAATCCTAATTATCCGCGAAAAATTATAGTTGTAGGAAAGTAATAAAAAGGTACAGTACATTTTTCAAAATACTCATAAACGATAGTTTAGAAACCGTATCGATCGATTGTTTAAAACCAGCTTATATTCGACAAACTAACCCTAACCCTGGAATTTGACAACCTTGATCACACTTCTGCCATCGCTGTCGTTTGTTCCATTAGTAGTCTACTCTGTCCTTATACTTAAAGGGGGAGCATTGTAGCCACCTTGACCTGTTTAAAAGCCTGTGTCCACGATGCTAGAAATCGTTCTGAGTTCTCGATCACATTTTTTGATTATAAACATTGAACTTGTATGACTACGTGTCAGGTTGGTCGAATTCATGAAGTTAGTTTCAGCCATTTCTACCAAGACTAAAAACTAATAAAAAATAAAAACAAAAATTATCCCGGCAGTAAGTAAAATAAATTTTTACAACGAATATATTAATTTATTTATAAGTAATTATTTATAATCAATATCAAAAATGAGTATAATTATGTAATATTTTATAACCTTATCATTTTCAAGCTTATCAAACATCAAACGTCAAGATTTTAAATTGGTAACAGTTAAATGAAATTAGCAACTTGTACGAAAAAATGGGACAGAACGCATTTTTCCATACTAGTTTTCTATTCGATTTTTGCGTCCGAATTGGTAGTATCCACTATCCGAGATATTGAATTGCGAACTATATCCGAGAACTCGGATCGATTTCTAGGATCGTGGACACTGGCCTTAAGAATGAAAAGAGTAGGCGGCTAACATTTCAATGTTATTATAGTTTTGTTTTGTAACTATTGATAAGTTTGTTTAGTTTTGGAAAATAAAATTATTACGTCTAAATCTTGGTCCTATATATAAACCTTTACAATTTAATTTAAACAGTATTTTTACAGATCTATGAAAAGTCATTATAGAATCTGCCAATTGGCCGTTATAAAGTTTTATGGACCTTGTGGTAAGGATTGCTGGAGCCAGGAAGTTTTTTCTATTCTGGACCGTACCAGAAATTTGCATTCAAAATGGTTCCTAATTAGGTACTTTTAAATCTGTATTAAAATAATATTGCGTTTTAAATGTATTTCTAATATAAATAAATATATCATCACGGCATATTACCCATTTCTGGGTGTGCCAATCTGCTTTGTATACGCAGATTTCGGTAATGACGATGACATATTTATACCGTGCGGGCGTTCACCAGGCGTCGCCTCACGGGCACTCGTTGCTGGCGTGGAGAGTGCACCACAGGGGTCACTTTTGTGCCATTTAAAATTGGAATATTTGGCGTCGGCCGGGATCGAACCCGGTTCCCCAGATTCGCGACCAGACACTCAGCGATTACAATTAATTCAATCGTAGCTTTTAAATATAATTTTCTTTTGAGGTACATGCAGTGTTGAAAGAGTCATCAAAACGAAACGTCGTTTCTGTGCTTGTTTCAGTAGTCTTTAAATAAAATTGTGAATATGTGAGTATGATTTTTTTAATATGGGTCATTTCTTACCCTAAAAATGTTGCATTCAAGTTCAAATAATTTATGAATACTGACCGCAAACATGCCCAACCCTCCATAAAAGGTTGTAAACCCTGCATAAGTCAGTTTCATAGATCGTTTCCTCCAACTCTAGTTACTAATCATACCCATATAACTACAAATAACCGGTTAACTGGTGAACCGTTAACTTAACTATCAGATAAAACCAAAAATATGATACTAATAGTAAGTATAGCATAAGTAAAAATTACACATGTGTCAATTTTTCCGTAACAGACACAGTTTAACCTGAGCTAAAAATACAAGGCCTAATCATAACAGGCAACTAGCCGGTTTACCAAATATTTTTGATACCTTTAATGGAAAACACAAATTTCTTGGAAATGTCGAGCCAGGAATTAAATAAAATAATTTTTCTTTTTCATCGACGTTTCGGTTTCTTTTTTGTATCTCAATCATGATTCAAAGAAAATACAATGGATATACAATCATTATAGTTTTTCTAATGATGAGTCAGCAATTAAAATTGAGGAGATTTCATAAATGATGTGTACTGTACCAAAACTAGCAGCGGAACCACTGTCTACTCTTACTGTTTCGAAAATTTGGGTTTGATTCCAAATTCCACAAAAGTGACTTCATGACAGAATGCAGGCAGATCCCTGAATGGTTCAAATATATTGTCATTATCAAACTCATTAAACAAAAGCAGATTGGCAAACCCAGAAATGAATAATAATTTGCGAAAGAATTTTACAATAATTAATGATAATGTTGTTTTCTTTCTATCTTTCTCGATATGGTTTTTGTCTAATGTCTAAAGGTGTTATTGTTATTATGTCAAGTAAAATCTTTTAAATGATTTTAATGGAAAATTATGAATATATAAATGAGATTAAAAATTAACAGTATTAGTTGATAATAGCTCCAAGATTAAAATATATCTTTCTCTTAAAGCTACAAATCAATCGAACGTGAAATTGGAGCAAATTTCAACCTCAGAAAACAACATAGTTTACAAACTTTAGGGAAACACAGGTGAAAATAAATTTAGAAGAGAGTGGAATATTTTTGGAAATTTGTTTACTACAGGAAATTAACAGAACGGGAGATTGGAATGGGATAATGGATTGTTTGTTTATTGGAAATAGATAAGTTGGCATTGGATTGGATTCACTTTTAAAAATATTAAACCTTATAGAATATGGAATTAAGGAATGAACTATATTCGCATTTCATCTATTAGATATAATATAATAATATAAGTACCAACACAATCTTAAATTTGTTCAGAGCTTCAAATTCAGTTCTACTTCTGATTTAATTTTATTTCAATGTTTCAGTATTTGAAACATTTGAAACGTAATTTATAGCTAGATAAGTAATGACTTAATAGTTTTATATGTAAATTATTCCACATTGGCTCCAAAAACTTTTAGGTATACTATTTTTTTGCTGGTCTTTGCATTGTAGCTTTTCCAAAGTTGTCACCTACTTTTTTACCCACTCGATTCCACCTCCACCTGTTTCTCAAAGACCAGTAATTTTATTTCAAATCCGCGGTTCCTGTTTTTTATACCTTTTTATTTAAAGACAAAACAAATAATAAATATACATTTTTTTAAAGATCAGAGTTTTAAAAAAAATCTGCTGTTGCAGATCAGTTTCTGCATACCATTTTATTATTTGGTATATAAATGGGACTGTCATTCTAATTCCTTTTCATTGATAGCTCCGAATTAGATATTTAAGCTTGAAAGCTTGGTTTAGCTTGGCTTAACAAAGCTTGGAAAATCAAACCAAGCCAAGATCCGCTTCTGTTTCTAGCATTGAACAAAACTTCAAACTTCAGTCACAACGCTGAATACTTACCAGGAATTTGAAGCTTATATAGATATATTTACATTTTACATGAAATATATATGATATGTAATAAAAATTATCATACATACATGCATAAAAATTTCTTGCAAGAGCATTCACAACGTTTAAAAGCTCAAATTAAGCATTGTTTCCATCAAGCCCAAGTCAAGCCTAATATTTAAAAAGCTTGAATTGTCAGGTCAAACCAAGTTTCTTTATTTTAAGCCAAGATACTTGTTTGGTGAATACATGCTGAATTGCTATTACAACTGACCAACTTTTTTTTCTGCAAAACATTTATTATCTAGTCTTTTAATTCTAATAATGATTTGTGGTCGAATATAATAATTGTTTAAATCGTAGAAATATGTAGGTATTACAGATCTTAGAAAATTTTAAATTAACGAATAATTATTTTAATGTTAAACGTGACGATTAATATTCTCAGCAGTTATACAAGTGGAAAATTGTTTCAGTTATCGAGATAAGAGCAGTCAATAGCTTCGCTGGTAAGTGCGCTATCCCGACAAGATAGAGATTTTGGGTTCGAATCCCGGGGACTGACAGTTTTTCACAATTTATTTCGAAAAATATTTGAACCCCTGGGTCTTTAGCTCCCACTAGATATAGGAGGGTCCTAGGTTCAACCTGGAACGTCTATTTCTAAGATTAATTTTCACCTCCCGCTACCCTTGGTAAGGGAGGTATAGGGATCGTGCTAAAAATCGCATATCGAGATTTTGGTAAATGACCACGTTTTAAGGTCCCTAGAATCCATTTTTATCATTTCCACGATGATGTCTGTGTGTATGTGTGTGTGTGTGTATGTATGTGTGGATCCTCCACTCTAACTCAAATACTATCATTCAGAAAATTTTGAAACTTTGTATTTCGAACTTTTTCTGTAATGGAAAGAGCCCATTAGATTTTGGTGTAAATCGGATAACCGAAAATGGCGCTTTACTAGAAGCTCAAAATAGTTTTTCATCGAAAAATACCTTTAAATGTTATTTTTTCGAGATGAATGTTATTTATAAAAATTAAAGATTATTAAATTTTCTACAAATTTGCATTAATACTTTTTGTATATATTTTATTGATAAATTTATAAAATTATATTTAATTTAAATGCCGGAGCCAACGCTTTAAACAAATAAAACTCCTTGGTTGCGCAGTTATTTAAATGTATGTAACTGACAGATAAATACCACTTTCAAAGAACTAAGCATTTCAAATTAATAATAGTAACGTTTTAAAAAAAAGTAAATAAAACAATAGGAAAGGAAATCAATACCAGTTTCCAGCATCATGTAAATATGTAAGTATGTATTTAGATTAATAAAAATTAACGATTCACAAAAATGTTTAATCTAATCCTCATTTTTGGATCAGTGAATTCTATTTTATCCCGGTATTTAAAATTTAATTTTCATTTTATTATTGCTCCGGTGGCTCAATGGTTAGAGCAACGCCTCATGTCATGAGTGCCCTCGGGGCTCTGGGTTCGAATCCCATTAAAGCATGGATGTGTGTGAATGTGAACCCACTCTATGTAATTGGGATTTAATCCTGTTGAGAGGTTTAAAAAAAAGGTAGTTTCACAAAAATATTTAATTTATAATACTCATTTTTGGATTAGTGAATTCTATTTTATCCCGGTATTTAAAATTTAATCTTCATTTTATTATTGCTCCGGTGGCTCAATGGTTAGAGCAACGCCTCATGTCATGAGTGCCCTCGGGGCTCTGGGTTCGAATCCCACTAAAGCATGGATGTGTGTGAATGTGAACCCACTCTGTAGTCTGTAATTGGGATTTAATCCTGTTGAGGGGTAGTTACTTGGATTAGATTAGACTATATTTTAAGTAATAAACTGTCAAAATTCGCTAATCCAAAAATAAGGATTAATTTAATATTTTTTTCAACTCGGGCTGTAAATGGCGGGATGTATTGTGATGGCCACACCAGATTTTTTTATTCTAATTAAATACAAACAATATTTTTATGTAAAATTAAATATGTCTCTTACTTTTGATATAGTAGCTAGACTATATTCTTGAAAGTAGATTGTAGGGACATGAAAATCTTTTAATACGATTATTATACAATGCTTACTTAGGTTAGACGCTAGACGCTAGGTAAAATTATAAGATGGTATACTTTATACACATTTGATATGTATGTATCAATATTTATTATGTACACTTTGTATTATAAATATCAATTAATAGGTATATCATCACGGCATATTATCTATTGCTTGATATACCAATCTATTTATTTAAGTAATTTATATTATTGTTAATATTAATTAAATGTTATAATTAAATATTAGCAACTTTTGTTGCCAATCTTCTTCGGTGACCCATCCAACAAAGTCCTAGCCACCCTTCCCACCCACCCTCACACCCTCTCCCCGTCACATTCTCCCGCTCTCATCACGTATCTGTACCGCTGTACCGTGCTCTCCTCTCCTTTCGCGGTCCGGGCGCTGCGCGATTTGCATACCGGTAGGTGACAAGCCGTTGTGGGCGTGGCCAGCCGAGCCAATCGCCGCGTTGCTGCGAGCCCACCGCCTGGGAGAGGATGAGGATGCCGGTGAGGACCAGGATGAGGTGCTGCTGCTGGACCTCCAGCGTACAAAGACATTGTAAGAGGTGGAGGAGATTAAACAGAAATGGGAGGACGATGGAGAGTTTAACAGAAACGTACGAGTAGATGGAGAGAAGGTGGACGAACTACTGACACTAATTTGCGACGAATATTGTCCCCGGAATATGACAAAAGTATAGTTTGTGTCAAGTTAAATGCACATTGACTTTTACGCCCATCACAGCATGTATTTGCTTAAAAGATTTGCAAGGGTTAGCGCACAGATAGGTATCCACAATTTTTCCAAATTACCAAATTTAAAACAGTAACCGCAAATCAGATATTAAAATTAATAATAAAATTACTACAGTTTATTATTCAATAATTTATTTATATATTTTTTTACAGTATACAAATCTTAAAAATATGTTCTCCTTAAATATTAGATTATTTTCTTCGTCCGGAAAATCACTCCATGGGTGCGACATTTTACTTCAGTTGTTTACAAATGAAACAAGAATAATGTGATACAACGTTTAGCGAAATTTATATAGTCAAAATACATTTAAAGATTTTAACTGTATATTTCCCGGTTTGTACTGTAAATTTGGCAATCCGCCCCTGGCAGCACAGGTAAGAAAATACCCTAAAGTGATGGGTTAACCGAGCTTAAGAAGTCCAAGTCAATGTGCATTTATCTTGACACATACTATACTTTCATATACTAATAAATTGTTACTATAACAGTTATTTTACACCCTGGTACTCTCTCCATAAAAGCTTTGAGAGTCTAGGATGTAACGTTTCACATACAGGATGATTGAAAAAGAAGGACAAATAGCCGTTTTTTTAAATATTAATTTTGGACCTATAGGTTAAATGCCGCTTTTTGTGTGAAAAGATCTTGAATTTTATTTCCTGTTTCGCCGGAAGGGAAAACATCGATGATTTTTTAAATGGAATGATAGGTACATATGTTTTCGGAAAATATGTAAAATTAACTTTACAATAATACCAAATACTTGCATTTTCATAAAAAATATAACCTAGTTATTATTCTTTCAAAATTATGATTTTGTGTATTATACGTTTGCTAGTGCCTTCCTTGTTTGAGGATATGTTTTGCAGTTTATCTGATGTACATTTATTCTATATTATTTATTTATATATAGGGTGTTTCAAAAATACTGTAAAAAATTTAAGGGCATATAGTACTGACCAAAATAAGTAAAAAAGCGTAATAACCATAGGACTGATCTTTATCTATGTCAATAAATAGACTATAAAAAAACAATAAAATTTTATATGAAACGTTTTACTCAATTTCTAATAGTTACGAAGTTATTTGAAAATTAAATATTGGCCAAGGTCGCCACAACATTTAACATAGTAAAATTATTTGATTTTTTAAAAAAAACAAAAGCACATCTATGATGACCTCTAAAACATAAACAACATTTAATCAAAGTCGTAACTCTTATAGTTTTCGAGATAGTGGACGTAAACCCCGAAAAAACTCATTTTTCACTGCCTCAAATCTCGGAAACTATGGAAGATCGGACCCACGTTGATTAAGCTTTTTTACTCATTTTGGTCAGTACTATATGCCCATAATTTTTTTTTACAGTATTTTTGAAACACCCTATATATATATATCACACCTAAATAATATTTTCTTTTTGACAGTTCAAAATAATCTAAAACAAATCTTATAATATTTCCTGAAACAAAGAAGGCACGAATATCATGGCAAACTGATAATACGAGTACATTCAATTATCATAATTTTAAATAATTCATAACTGGATGGGGTTTCGTGGTCGCGTGCCTGTGTGTCAAATTGCGAATCTGGGGAACCGGGTTTGATCCCGACCGACGCAAATATTTCCAATTTTAAATGGCAAAAAATTGATCGTTATGGTGCACTCTCCACGCCAGCAATGAGTGGAGGAATTCAATACAGTTTTCACTATAAGTATATAGATAGAATTGAGATTAATAAAAATTAACGATTCGCAAAAAAGTTTAAAGTATCATTCACAACAAAAAAAAAAATTAAGGTAGCGGTAGAATTAGTGGCAGTGGTAATGGCCTGGGTAGAAGATTGAATGCGTTATAGCAAACGTATTCGTTCACATTCAAAAATTAAGAAAATTAGTAGTAGCGCAGTGGCAACGGCAGCGGTAGGAGTTTGTAAACTCCAAACTTTTTTTTTACGTTTATTGACATCTGAATTCTGATTGCATCTGATAAAATGAGCAATAGAAAAGATCATTTTGTTGTGTGCATCAGTTGTTGCCGGCTGTTGCGCTATATAAACAAACAGACCTATTAATACACCTTGCACAATTAAAAGTGAAAACATAACTTACCATTTTCGCACATTTCAGAGGCAGCGTGTGCCCACGCATTTTCTTTTTTTGAATGAATTTTAAATTCTTTTAATCTCTTATCCCACACAACAGTGTGCTTGTGGATCGTCCACGCGCAAAAATAATATGACAGCTACAACTGTCAACCTTGTACTCTAGTACTTTAAAATAAAAAAATCCTAGAAACTACAATTTCAATAATTTTTCATTGTGAACGGATATAATTTGTACTATAAATTTCTTACGCTACCGAAGCCACTAATTCTTGCACTGCCGTTAATTTCTTTTTATTCTGAATGGGTTTTGGTTATCCATAATTTTTTGCATTAGTGAATTCTATTCTATCCCGGTATTTTAATTTTAATCTTCATTTTATTATCAAAAAAGCTAGCTACTTGTATTAGATTAGACTATATTTCAAGAAATAAACTGCCAAAATTAGAGTAAAATTCGCTAATCCAAAAATAAGGATAATCTTAAGCTTAATCTTTTTTGTAATTCGGGCTATAAATGGCGGGAGGTATTGGGTTGGCCACACAAGATTTTCTAAATCTGCAATTAGCATGCCAAATAATATAAACTCTTAAAGTATGTACCGGAAGTTATGAAACAGCCTGTATACAAATATTATTAATAATATTCGCCTGTCACAAATTCTTACTGTCAAAATTTAATTGTTCGAAACATGCTTAAATCCAACAATTATTCTTTTCAAAACATTAATCCCTAAATTTGTCCCATCCATCTGCGCAAAATTCCAAACATTCCCTGCAGTAAACAATTCCCTATCTACCTGGCTTCGTCAATGGTGCCAACTTACAAACATTAGTTACTTTTGGACATTTGGTAGCCGAATATCCATCATTTGACCAAAACACCAGTCGCACAGCTGCGTCAGCGAAGCGAACATACCGGGAGAAAGTCAATACTCAACTGGACGGTTACGACCTACCCCAACTACGAAGGAAATGGACACGCAACAATATAGACAGAGATAGGGATAGGAGCTGTTGTCTTTCTAAAGAGTTTATTAATGGTTTGGAGGTATAGTGTGCAAGTTACGCCTTAAAATGACTTGGGAATTTTCAAAAGATATTTTGCTTTTCACACCTGCTTTAAATTATTGATATGCAGTCAAATTTATGTTTGTAATATCAACGAGACGAAATTTAAATTTATACAGATAAGCAAATTCGTCATTTATACTAGCTTTGCAAATTTTGATTTATTTTTTTCTCATTTTCAAACAAATTATAGTCGTTTACAAAATTTGAACATAATTAACTTTTACTGGTTTCAGGAGATTAAACCTTTGTTTACATGTACAAAAGTAGACTGATAACTAAGTAATATTATTACAATACAGATTTGTCAATAACAGAAAAGAAAATGAAAATAAAATAAATGAAAGTATAATGCTGTCTATTAATACATATAGATAACGTTAGTGTATTATTCTTAACACGTTTTCCTTTATTCTGTTTTCTGTTTATCACAGCATTCTGAAAACAGCGTTAATACAAAAAATAAAAAATTTATATTTAATAAAAGTGTCTTTATTTTTTGAAACCGATAAACTATTGAACAAAAAAAAAATTGAAAAAATGAATTATAACCAGCCTTAGATGTCTTTCAAACCGACATCTGCGGCAGTTATGATACTCATAACATTCCAAGGTATGGTGTGTTTCAAGATATTTGCAAATCTACCTGTCTTCGTAATGACGCGGTATACCACAAAACAGCACGGTATATACGACCCTATGCGTCAGGGGAGGATTAGTAAAATTTTAGAAAACGATGTAGAGGTACTTTCTCAAAATCATGCTAATTAATATACCTGGTTTTATTTATAATTTGCGAAAATTTAGTGTGATGACATATTCTTTGTTCTGTATTTCTTAAAATTCAAGTGAAACATTAAATTTCACACAAATATTTCGTGTGCTGGATTTCAAATATTTTGTTACATTCCTGTCATGTTATAGTATGACTAGCGAAAGAAAGTTGACGATTAGATTATTTAATAGATGTGGTTTCTTTTGAAAACATTACCTTATATTTGATTTGAAGGGAAACTGACCATTATGTATTCCGTTACAGAAGATTAGAATTGTACCCAATAGAGCAGGAGGTATTTAAAATGACCTTAACAACAGAATTCAGGGATGTATTTAAAAAATTTAATACCGTAAATTCTAGTTCGTTCGTCTCAGGTGTAAACAATCCTCGAGTCGGAATTACTGTTAGAGGAAATTAAAAATAATCCTATTTCAAAGAATTGCCAAACTAAATAGTTTAAATATCAAAATATTTTGTTATAAACAACATAAACAAAAAATATTTAAAATATTTTAAACGCACCCCTGTTTTGATATTCAGTTACCCTAGTTAGCCATCTATTTTCAACCAGACATAGTAATGTATTTCTGTGCTTTCCTAGTCCAATATTTAAATGGGTTCATGCAAAAATTTCATACCTGAATATTTCGTACAATTCTATTCTTCTCTAGAGTTTCAATAGAAACTACATCTATAAAATAATTTAATTTCATTTGCTAGTCATACCATTACCCATCAAGCCCATTTAAGAAGCCACCCGCTGTGTAAGTCGACGCAGGTACGTTTGCAAATATGTTGAAACAAACTATATTTTATAGCTATAACATTAACCTAACCATACGCATAAAACTAGGCCTGAGTTTTACATTATTAAGTTACAATAAGATAGGTTTAGAAAAATTATACAAGCAAAATTGACCAAATATTCAGTTTACAATATGCCCAGTCATTTTGAAAACGACTAGACGTTGACATTTTTAATTTTACGCTTTTGGTGACTAAGTAAACATAAATTAAAAACATACGTCTTAATGTGCATATTTCAAAAACTGAATGTCGAGTAAACTGTCAAACACTCATTTCTTGAAATAACGCATTCTAAATCTGTTTTATCTTTATATAAAGTTAACTTTAAAAATATTTAAATCACCCCACAAAGTTTTATGGGTCAGATTCGAGTTGGAAAAAAACTGTTTTTTCATGTTATGCACATATTTATGCCTATGTCACGAATTCTCGTGTAGGTAGGTACACCCTGTATATGTAAGTTATACATTTCATTCATTTCAATTATTCAAATGTGTTTTTTTTAATTGCTTAACAATTCAACTTGCAAATTTGTTTTTAAAAAATCTGATGTGGCCAGCACATTACCTTCCGTCAGTTCTATGTATTTTGTATAAATTTCATACAGAAAGTTCCTTGCAAAAGATTATATTCCTTGTACATTACCTTAAGGCAGTTGTATGTATTTTATACAAATCCCATAGAGAAAGTTTCTAACAAAAGATCCTATATTTCCAGTAAAATTATAACACTGACATACTGTCAACTGCACTTGACAGTGACACCTTTCAATCAGAATTTTCTTAATAGAGCAGCTGTTTCCAGAGTTATAGCATAGCTAGCTAATATATATGATATTTAATTTCTTTATAATTTTTTAACTCTATATCCATTTAATATGAAGTATAAAATGCATTCAAATCGTATAGAGAATAATATATTCTTTAATATTTATAATAACATTAAATGTGAAAAAATGTTATTTAACATCGTTTTTTCAAGAAAAACTGTTAAAATCTTCAAATGAGGGTACTTTTGGTTGACCAATTATAACCAAAATCTAATCAGCTCTTCACATGGATGTAACGAAGAGGAATACGAAAGAATTATAATTTTTGGAATTGTAGTATTAGAGTTATCGCATTAGAAAATTTTGTCACACACAGACACACACACACACACGCACACACACACATACATACATACACACACACACACACACACACACACACACACACACACACACACACACACACACACACACACACACACACACACACACACACACACACACACACACACACACACACACATACAGACATCATCGTGAAAATAGTAAAATCGTATTCTAGGGACCCTAAAACGTGCTTATTCATCAAAAACTCACCACCGAATTTTTTGACCAAAGACAATACCTTCCTTAACTAAAGGTGACGGAAGGTAAAAACATTTTGATGTTCACTGGTTTACATAGCATTCTATTATTTATAAGTATATGTGCAACGGAATTTTTTTATTCATACTGTTTTTATTTGCTATTATATATTTTCAAAAATAAAATCTGCTATGTAACCGTTAAATTTGAAATCAAACTTGATACATAATTTAAACATAAACAATCATAATAAATTTAACAACATCATAAATATGAAACAATGTAACAATAATGCTACTCACCATACATGTTTCTGACGGGTAAAATTTAAAATAAACACTTACACACGGTTAAAATTTAAAATAAAATCCCAACGACTTCTACATCACGAACATCACAGCACTGCCCGCACTTTCAAATTAAGTGAGCGTTGGAAACAAAAACCAGTACCGTCAACGGTGTTTGTCAGTTGTGAGTATACGAGATATTGCAAGAAAATTCTTAATTAATATTGTTTTAAGATTAGTATAAAGTGCTTCGTTGGACAATACGGATGAATATTTTATAGTGTGAGTGTTGAAAGATAGACATATGTATTTGTTTTGTTTGAAGTTTAATAGACAGTGTTTTGTATTATGCAGTGTGGTATACCGGCAACTGTTTCCAAAGTATCTATGCACATTTATTTTATATATGTTTTATTAACTTTTTATCATGGAATATGTATCAGAAATGATAAATATTTACCTTAATTGTTAATTAGAATATTGTGTGTTCCTATATATTTCTATTTCTAATAGATATTCTTGCATAAATATTAATTATTACGGTTCCAAAGTAATTAAAACAAAATCATTTTACTATCGAGTAATTAGAGCTATCTACAATCTTAATGACGAATTGCATTTGAACTATTTATAAATTCATTTGTTTATTAGTTTATTGATTATGTCAAATGTACATTATAGAAATAATATGAGTAAAAAAATTATATTAATATTGTGTAAAAATATGTCAGACAAAATAATTGTAACCAGAGGTTCCAAATAGATGCACATAAACAACTGAACACAAGTGTCTAAGGTAACTTGTCCAACATGTGGATCTACAATACTACCTATATGAAATACAAAATCGGTCAAATTAGACAAAAGTAGGAAGCTATTTTAGTGGTATATTGTTTATTCGGATTTCGAAAAAAAGCACAGGTCATTATATATAGGCGAAAATATAAATTTTGCAGTTTTTATTTTTACAAATAACTTCCAAGTATGAAATAATACTGACATTTGGTTTACACTTCTTTCGGGCACTTTCTTTATGTTCTTTCGAATGGCCACGCTCAATTTTTATTGTTCTTAAATTTCAAGTTGTAATGTATATAGTTAAAATAATTTTTATATGAACGTCGTTATAGAAAGTTACTCCACTGAAAAAAATATTGTTTTTAAAATAGTATATTAAAAACAAGTTTCATAAGGCAATCTGTTAACGTACGAGTGCCATATCAGGCTTTATGAAACAATTTTTACCTTCAGTCACCTTTAGGTAAAGAAGGTCAAAAATTTGGTGATGCGTTTTTAATGAATAAGCACGTTTTAGGGTCCCTAGAATACGATTTTACTATGGATGTATGTATGTGCGTGATGATTTTTTCGGATCGCATAACTCCGATACCATCTTTCCAAAAATTATAATTTTTGCGTATTCCTTTACATCCATATGAAGAGCTGATTAGATTTTGGTTATAATTGGTCGACCGGAAGTACCCTAATTTGAAGATTTTAACAGTTTTTCTTGAAAAAACGCTGTTAAATACCATTTTTTCATATTTAATGTTATTATAAATGTTAAAGAATATTTTATTCTCTATACGATTTGATTATATTTTATACTTCATATTCAATGGACATAGAGTTAAAAAAACTGGAAATATACAGGGTGTAAATGAAATAAGTGCATTAAATTTAACCAGTAATATAACTCATTGAAAGCAACAATATTTCTTAATAACTTTTTCTCAAAATCGCATATTTTTTTAGCATTTTTACCACCCCGTAAATTGACGAGTCCCTCCAAATATTTTTGTGATAATTGAATGCAGTAGCAATAGCTATGAAAAATTTGTTTTAGCAATTGACAGTTCTGTCAATTATTGCAATTAAATTTTGACATTAGTAATAAATTTGTTTATAAGGTAAAATTCTGTCAAAATGCGAGTACACAGACATTGTAATTACTTACCTGTGGTTTATTTTATTTTTTACCCGTATCTGTACTACATTTTACTTGACATCACGGTTGACATAAAGACAGTGTCATGGAGTTGCCAACGCATTTACACGGAGCGTTTCCAAATCATCACCAAATCATTCTGTTCTTAATATTCGCACATTTGTTAATTTTGTACATCTTTATCACATCACAATAGGGAGTGTCACATATGACAAGTTTAAAAAGCAACAGTTATATCCATAACATGTGCAAAAAGTTCTGTTTTCAGCACATAACAGACTTCAATTTTGGGAATGGCTCATAATGTTCATTAATGAGACTGAATTTACTTGGGAAGGTGTATTTATTATGCACAATACACATCTCAACAGACGAAAATGCTGTAAAAATTTTCATTAAAAAATGTTTGGGGAATAATAAATGGACGACTAATTATTGTACTCATGTATTTCTTTTAAACGGACAAAAGTTTGTACTTACATTTTTTGAATAACGTATTTAAACTATTATGATTTATCGACGATAAATAATCATCTCATAACTTAATAACTATGCTTTTGCTTTGCTCTTCCTTGTCTTCCTCTATTCACACTATTCACAGGTGATTAAAAGCCTACTTTAATACACAACTTTATAATGTTGTTATCCAAAATTTAAATTAATTTATTTTAAAAATTGTATTATTACGTATTAATTAATAATAATGTTATTTCCCTTGATTCGTTTATTAATTACTGTGACTGTAAGTGTAACCGATAACCGACATGTTTGAGCTGTTTTTATCCTACTTGAATACGGCAGCAGCCATTTGTTCTCCATGGGCGGGTAACGAAATATGCAGCAAATCTTTAAAGAATTTTAACTCAAAATCTAAAAGACTTAGAAAAAAAAGTTATTAAGAAATATTGCTCTCATCGAGTTACATTACTGGTTAAATTTAATGCACTTATTTCATTTACACCCTGTATAGAATCTTTTACAAGACACGTTCTGTAAGGAATTTGTACAAAATTCTTAGAGCTGACTGAAGGTACTGTACTGGAAATATGGAATCTTTAGCAAGAAACTTTCTGTGTGGAATTTGTACAAAATACATAGAGCTGACAGAAGGTAATGTGCTGGCCACATCAGATTCTTTTATACTATTTTTTCTATTGATTTAATTTAATCTGCCAAAAATATAACTTGTTGTTTCTATCAGTTAAGTTGGTAGTGCTTTTCGTCAAAAATTTAACTTCATAGATGAAAATTAGTAGCTGAGTGACAGCAATTTGAGGTCCTGTCAATTTTGAAAACAGTCATCTAGAAAACGAAAAGCGTCAAAAACACTGCCTTAAAGATCTTCTTAACGAGGTGTTTTCAATACGTTTAGAGACTTATGAAGACGCCGAAATAGAAATATTTAATTCTTAAACTACACATAGTATTATAATTTCGTAGCCAGACTGTAAAATCTAATTTTTTATAAAACGTCTAGAAATTTTATAAAGCGCGGCCAGATTGTGGAATTTGGCTAGTCTATTTATAAAACAACTAGAAATTTATAAAAAAATCTAGGCATTTTATATAACGACCAACAGCTTACTTACCTAGTTTGTATACATATTTTTTCGAAATTTGACATAACCTTACCTAACGTATAAAAATTAGGTTATATTGTGATGTATTTAGAGAAATTGTAAAGTTACACTAAACCAACGAAGATTTGACAATTTGGTCGCGTTTTATAAAATGACTAGGCGTTTTATAAAAAAAATGTTTTTACAATCTGACTTCGACATACTCGTATACCTACAGTTGCTTCGCCATACTACTTTTTAATAATAAATATAACAATTTGACCACATATTCATATTGCAATATCCCTAATTTATATTTTCCAAATTTTGAAATTAGCACTTCTCACAGTGCTCCATATTGGTCCGCATATTAACGATCTCTTCTCCCATTGTGATGCAAATAAGTCCCGTGGCTGTCCGGCTAGAGACCCAGGTGCTCTAGTTCCGAAGGTCACGCAGCATCGTTACCGATTTCTAGGTCAGGGGTCAGGTGTGCCTGTGCCTGTGCCCGCCGTGCGAATTTCTACACTTTCCGTTAAATACAAATTCCACGTCACATCGGCCTATGTCCACAATAGGATTTACTTGACAGTTGCAAATTGTTGATGGAGTTTGGACTTTCTCACGAAAAGACGTTAGAAAAATTAGAATATTGAGAGTGTTTACATAGTTTGCATAATTGATTGTAAGAATATTGTAGAAATTGTAACAGATGGTCTTCCAATTGAGTTGCCATTTCATAAATAATTAGAGTCGTATGAGATATATGAAGTCAAGCAAAAATCTGTGTTAGTAATTGGACGGATAACCGTTTGGATAAACCGTATACTAATTACCAATCATTGTTTTAACACTTGTGGTAGAATAATTACACAAAATCTAATTCTTGCAATATAAACTAGACTTTGTTTTTGAAATCTGTATGTCACTTACAAATACATATATGCCAACTCTACTGCTTAGAGAATGTGCACTTACGTGCATTATAAATGGACCAATTTGCAGTATTGATTTTTTTTACAAATTAGGTCTTATATTAAAATAAATCTTATGCCGATTGAAAGATCATTTAATAAGCTTTAAGTATAAGAATCCTGTAATACAGTTAAGGGTTTTTAAAAAACAAAAAAAAAACAAGAGCCTAAATTAATTTGAATTCCTTTCGTGTTTTCAAATGAAAAGTTCTAAAATGAAATTCATGAAATAAATTAACATTTACACTTTGAAACTGATACAACACGGAAAAAATGTGCAAATTAATGCAAAGATAACTGCAATTTGCCAAAACTGTGTTATACTCGTGATAGCAACCACCACAGAAACCACTTAAATATACGCTGTTTTTAATATCGGTTTCTGTATTGATAAAAAAACAAATACCGTACGTTTTATTTTAATCTGCGGTTTAGTTTCTAAAAAAAATAATTAAACACTACGAACTGGTTGATTTCTATGCACATAATTGTATACAGGGTGTTTCAAAAATAGTGTAAAAAAGTTTAAGGACATATAGTACTGACCAAAATGAGTAAAAAAAGCTTAACCAACGTGAGTCCGATCTTCCATAGTTTCCGAGATTTGAGGCAGTGAAAAATGAGTTTTACGAGGTGTACGTCTGCTAACTCGAAAACTATAAGAGTTACGACTGAATGGGATTTTTTGTTTACCTTTCAGAGGTCATCTTAGATGTGCTTTTTTTTTTTAAAATCAAATAATTGTACTATGTTAAATGTGGCGACCTTTGCCAATATTTAATTTTCAAATAACTTCGTAACTATTAGAAATTGTGAAAGACGTTTCATATAAAATTTTATTGTTTTTTAGAGTCTATTTACTGACATAGACAAAATTTTGTTCGATCACTATCTTTGTCAGTTTTTTCGATTTTTCGATTTTCTTGGAAACAGTTGAAGATCATTGCTATGTTGATTAAGTTTTTTACTTATTTTGGTTAGTACTATATGCCCTTAATTTTTTTTTTACAATGAAAAACAAATAAGATATAATAAATAAATAAATAAATAAATAAATAAATAAATAAATAAATAAATAAATAAATAAATAAATATATCATCACGGCTTATTACCCATTTCTGGGGGTGCCAATCTGCTTTGTACACAGATATCGGTAATGATGAAATATTTGCACTGTGCGGGCGCTTACCAGGCATCACCGCACGGGCACTCATTTGTGTAAATCATACAAATAAGTGCATTGCTATAAAAGGATATATTTAATATCAAAATTGAAAATTTTCGAATATACTATAACTAGCGAATGAAAGTTGACGTTTAAATTATTTTATAGATGTGGTTTCTTTGGAAACCTTAGAGAATAATAGAATTGTACGAAATATTCAGGCATGAAATACTGAACGAGGAAAGCACTGAAGTACATTACTATGTCTGGCTCGAAATAGATGGCCGATTAGGGTATGAATATAAAAACAGGGGCGCGTTTAAAATATTTTAAACATTTTTCGTTTGTGTTGATTATAACAAAATATTTTGATCTTTAAACTATTTAGTTTGGTAATTATATGAAATAGGATTATTTTTAATTTCCTTTAATTCGATAATTTGCGGTATTAAATTTTTTAAATACATTCTTGAATCTTGTCGCTAAGGCCATTTTAAATGCCTCCTGGTATTAAGCATAATTCTAATCTAATGTAAGGGAATACATAAGGATCAGTTTCCTTTCAAATCAAATATAGGAAAATGTTTTCAAAAGAAACCGCAGCTATAAAATAATTTAAACGTCAACTTTCATTTGCTAGTCATATATACTATATCGATATTTTCGTTAAAATATCTGATGTGATCAACACATTACCTTCTGTCATTTCTAATAAGTATTTTATGTAACTTCTGTATCTTGTATTTAATACGGATTGTGTAGTAACCAATCGTTATAGTACACGCAGTATTTCAATAAAATAACAGGACCCGCAAATCGAATAGATTGACTTTAAATTATTTGGGTATTCGAATATTTGTATATCCGAAACCGAAACTATCCGAATCCCACCACAAGTGTAATCCATTAGGACTATAATAATGAGGGTAATAATTACTCATTACCGTTTTGTAGAGTTTTAAAGAAAAGCAATAACAATTAGTAGAAGTACGGGGTAAAAATCATTTATTTAGATGTTGTTTATTTATGAATGTAGTGTGATTTGGAGTGGGCCATCGCCTCGCCATCTCCATCTCCATCACCGAAAACCGTGTGGTATTGTACGGTAATTGCGGGACATTTGTAACTAGCGGGACTGGAGTTCCGAGCGTTACGCTACACTCCCCGGCTTTGCCTCCTACACGCACCCAACCACGATACTTTGTGCCATCACATGCACAACTAATTATCGATGCATTCAACTAATCAACAATTCCTCTAATTGCCGGATGTGACGTCACACGCACACACATACAACACAGTGTACGAGAAACACACAATACGAAAATTCAAAAGGGGGAATTTTATAAATTTTAAAAAAATTAATAAATTTAACTGTTTTATTTGATTAATACATATATTCAATCGTAAGAAATTGTCTAATGTCGTGCAACACATACGTAGTTTATTAATATAGTGCAGTCCAAAAATATTGGTATACCTGATAATTACGGAAAAAGTATTTTAAAAAAATCTTATGTGAACACCACACGACTTCCTTGTACGCAAGACCAGTGTGAAGTATAGACCCAATTATAAAATTGCTCGTATTTGCCGTAATTTGACATTAACATCTATTTTTTATTTTTTTGTTATTTTTCTCCTAATCCATAGTAATCTTCATTATAAAAACCAAAAAGTATATAAGTTTTAAATTTACATATCTCGCTTATACAAAGGGCTAATTTAATAATACTTGATGTGCTAGACGCAGAATTTAATTCTCTAAAACTCTTATTTGAAGCATTTATTTCTAAAATCAAGATGAAACCATTTTATTCAAGAAAAAGTGTTATCAACTTTAGGTAATATATCACTTCCGGTTAGCCTGTTTTAACCAAAATCTACTATGTTATTCCAATTGACATAAAAGTTTTATATACCAAATTTGAAAATTTTGGATTATATTTTAAAATAGTTTTTCATTAAAATCTATTATAGGTTTCAAATAAAGTACCATTTCTGGAAATTATGTAATGACCAAAAAGGGAGGTGCACAACTAGATGTTATAGCAGTCCCAAATACAAAATTTCAACTTTCGACGGCTTACCGTTTTTGAGTTATGCGAGATACGTACGCACGTACGTACGTACATACGTACGTACAGACGTCACGACGAAATTAGTCAAAATGGATTCAAGGATGGATATTTCCGTTGAAATCTGAAAACCGAAATTTTTCGCGATTACAATACTTCCTTTACTTTGTACAAAGAATTAAAAACCTAAAATTTGAAATGAATATATTAAATAGAACATTGCTACAAACATTTAACCAGTATTTTCAGCTTTGGTTAAACTGTCAACTTAATTGTCAGTCTAACCGAAAAATATAGCAACCAGTGGCGGCTCGTGTCTTTTCAACCAGAGGGGCGCAGTAACCTAAATATGGATTACAACTCAATTGAATTAAGAGAAATTAGTAAAAAATAGTGAAAGTATATGCTTAATAATGTATATTAATATGTCAGAAAATAAAACAACATGATATTCATTAACAATAACTAGGTTTACAATTTTATTTATTACTTTTAAGTTTAAATTAATTTGGCAACACAGGCAAGGTACACAATGTATACTTGGCAACCTTGTGGGGCACTTGTCAAAGTCACGGGTCCGCCCGCACCTCATTGAAATACTTCGGAAATAAGGGTGTTTTTATTTTAGCAGTTCGTCACTCATATGAAATCCATATATATTATTTTGATTGGCGACTCAAAGACCACCTATAAATATATAAGGGATACCGAGTTATGGGCGAAGCCTACTACCAATGGAAATAGAGAAATTCAAATAGAGGAGGCGTGGCTATCAGTCCAGTAGTTCAATTCTCAAACAGTTTTTATTTGAATATAAATATTTTGCATTAAACTTAATAATTTAAATACATTTACAATTATAAATCATGTCGACTTGTACAGTATAATAATATTCATTTATTTTTTATAAATATAATTTAGAAAAAGCATATACTTCAAAAACATTAGGTCCACGAAGAAAATAGTTTGATATAAAAACTTATATACGTGACGTTACATCTATATTTTCAAATTTCGGAGAACTCGTTTATTAATAGGAATTTTTTCACCGGATTTTCACCGACAATCTTAGTTTTATTTATACGTTCAGATGAAATTATAAAAAAATGGTGGAATCCCCTATTAATGTATGAACAACTATTGACTAATAAAATGAGTGCTATTTTTTAAAAATAAATTAAGAATAATTTTTTACCTAAACTGGGAAAGTAGATAAAATTTAATCACAAATCACATCTTAAAATTAAATTCATCTATTCTGTCTTTCGCACTCTCCACGCCAGCAAAGAGGACTCGTGAGGTGACACCTGATAAGCGCCCGTAGGGTTCAATGGGTACTAAGTCTTGATGATATATTTATTTATATAGGGAATAAAATTTTCGATTCTTTGAAAAAGCCTATACACTGGTTTTGGTAACGGTTTGTATGGGGTCTCGTGGCTGCGTGCCTGAGTGTCTGGTCGCGAATCTGGGGAACCGGGTTCGATCCCGACCGACGCCAAATATTTCGAATTTTAAATGGCACAAAATTGACCCCTGTGGTGCACTCTCCACGCCAGCAATGAGTGCCTGTGAGGTGACGCCTGGTAAACGCCCGCACAGTACAAATATGTCATCATCATTACCGATTATCTGCATACAAAGCGGATTGGCACACCCAGCAATGGGTAATATCGAGGGTAATATGCCGTGATGATATATTTATATTTATTTTTATTTTATTTGAAAAACAAAATGGACATCGGCCCTTTTAGCAGCAAGCACCAAGGTAAAGATTTGCAAATTTTTTATTTATTACGTTCGATGGTACCTACCCTTGTTTTTGGGCGAAATTAATTATAGTATCAAAGTTGCTCTATTTTAGACATATGTATATCGAATAGCACCATTTATGGAAAGTATCCTAAATTATTTTGGGGGCAGTTAATAGGAAATGACATTAATTTTTGGAATAAAGGCTTCGTGTAATTTTATACATGAACGTGTTTATTTCTTGGGGAAGAAACCAAGGTAGGACCATGGATTATTTTAGGGAGGCTAATGATACTAATTAGTAAAGTTCGTTTGGGAGTTAATTATAATTACAGCTCAAAGTTTCATTATTTGCATGCCAGGAATATAATTTCACTTTACGGAAACAAAATTTGGAACTGGCATTTTGTACCTTTTCATTATTATTGTATTTCCTTCCGTTTTGCTAAGAAGTTTATGCATACGCACCGTATAATTAAATTTTATAAAATGACTGCGTATACAGGGTGTTTGGCGTAAGTCCGGCACCAAGGATATTTCGTTTATTTTGAGAGATACAAAAAAATGTTAGTAAGTAAATTCAAACTACACAAAGGGGCTCATAAGATGACCATAGTAAGAATTTTTCATCACTTCCGGTTTTAGAGGAAATGGGTACAACTTTAAATCTAGCATAGGGAATTTGTACTTTTAGACATTTTTCAGAATGTACATAAAATTAACTTCACGATAATATCAAAATATCATAGTTTTACTTCAACCATTTTAAAATGGCGACCATTTATTTTCAAAATATGTATTAATTAAATTCTATACAAAATTAAACATAGCAAGCTATGAAACAATTTTATTACCTTATGCCCAATTTTATAAAAGATGGATAAGTAAATTACTAGCAAAGTAAAATTTACTCTTAAAGTAAAATAGTTTATTCCAGAAATTTTCGTTTTATAAAGCACGAATAAAAATACTAGCTAAGTAAATAAATAAAGAAATAAATAAATATATCATCATGGCTTATTACCCATTGCTGGGTGTGCCAATCTGCTTTGTACACAGATGCGGTAATGATGAAATATTTGCACTGTGCTAAGTAAATCTAGAGAATAAATTACTCCACCGATTTTCGAGAAAGTAAATTTTAATCTGTAGAATAAATTTGACACATTAACATTAATTAAATTATATTTTTACATTTATTTATTTATATCCAATATATTTGCTTCTGTGTAATTTTTTCCCCGTTCTCTCTTTTTTCCATGTTAGTTGACACCTGACACTTTATGACACACTTTATTTTCTATTTTGACTTTATTTCGTGCCAGGAACATACAGAATACAATATTATTAAAACATTCTGATACCGTCTAGTAATGTTTATCCTGGTTTTGTAAATCTTTCTTATGCTCCAGTAGTG
The DNA here is from genome assembly GCA_963082715.1 of Harpalus rubripes. Lineage (NCBI taxonomy): Eukaryota > Metazoa > Arthropoda > Insecta > Coleoptera > Carabidae > Harpalus > Harpalus rubripes. Next base: position 55,054,561 of record OY720456.1, read on the forward strand.
GAAAGATTAGCCGGTATAAGAAACTGTAGCCTGTGTTTACTACGGTATTCACACACTCTTCATGGAGGCTCTTTTCCTTGTCCCCAGTTAAAATTATAGTTGGAAATTCATAAAAAATAAAATTTTATTACCACTGGCCTATAGGTTCATAATATAGTGAAAAACAATATTAAATGTATATAATTATAGAAAATATTAAAACATTTATATGCAAAAATCACAAAATAATGACAGATGTCTAGTCTCTGTCGGTAAATCACTAGGATAAAATATTTACTCTGCAAGTAGTTATTTTACTCTGTAACTTGTTTTATAAAACAGACATTTTTATTTAGTCGTCGATTAAATTTACTTTCAAAGTAATAACTCAGCAGTTTATTCAGTGTTTATAAAACCGGGCATTAAAATAAAAGAAAAGTATTTATATACATGAAGTTAAAGTGCTCTAACAATTTTAGGATTTAATTTAAGGTATTAAAATTGTTTAATAACTTGCTATGTTTAATTTTGTATGGAATTTTATTAATACATATTTTGAAAATAAATGGTCGCCATTTTGAAATGGTTGAAGAAAAACTATATTTTGATATCGTTGTGAAGCTAATTTTATTTACACTTTGAAAAAATGTAAAAATATCGATTCCCTATGCTAGATTCAAACTTGTACCCATTTCCGTTAAAACCGGAAGTGATACAAAATTCTTACTATGATCATCTTATGAGCCCCTTTGTCTAGTTTAAGATTGTTTAGTAACATTTTTTGTATCTCAAAATAAACGAAATATTCTTGGTACCGCACTTACGCCAAACACCCTGTATATATATATATTATATTAATGCTTTCAAAAACTACTAACGAATTTTTTTAAAAAACATGGCATTTTATTGATCGCTTATTAATGGGTGTTATTAATGTATAGAAAATCGTTCGTTAAACATCTATTGATATATGATTTCGATTTTCTAAGCTCATGCTAATTTGTAAAACATTACTCTCAAAATTGTTGTCAAGAAGTAAAATTAAATTTTCCCCAAATTAATAAGATACGACCAAAGGAAAAATGTTGTAACTAACGCGTATGTTAATTGGCTATTAAAAGTCTTAACTAATAAATAAAATGTCTTGACTATTAATCGCCCTTATTATCATACTTTATAGATAAAGAAAATACACAGGATACAGGACGTCCAGAATAACGGGTCCAAGATACGGGGATCTTAGCAAGAACTATAAGAGATTACGAAGTTGGTTAACTTAGACAAAAGTTGTCATATTAGGAGATCATTTCAGTGGCATTATAAAACAAAAGCCAATAGTGGCAAAAAAAATTGACCATCACCGTTTGAAAGAGGATGAAAAAGTTCCTCGAAGAAGTAGAATCCAAAATCCAGTATTTTATAATTGTAGGTTATTTTCAAAAATAAAAACTTACATACCTAATTTATATTTTTAAAAGTCTTAAAATGGGGCAATTTTTGTCTAATTTAACCGATTTCGTATCTCTCACATATATTTCTCGAGATCTCAAGGTGGACACATTATCTTGGACACCTGTAGTACGCGGTAGATAAGAGTTACTGCAAATGGTAAAGGGAAAGCGCCTGTAGAGTAAAATTACTTTTCCGTTGACCGTTTATTATTAGGTTATGTTAATGTATAAGAAATCATATCAGCTAATTCTACGCCACTTGACGTACCTATTAGTTGAAATTGAGACCCTACGTCATGTACAAGTCATGAACTTCGCGCAGCTATCGTGACGCTAGTGTCACATTCGTAAAGTAATTTTACTCTACAGTGTTCCGAGTAATCTTGGGACCCGGATCCGGATAGTTTCGGTTTCGGATCCAAAAATATCCGTATAATTGAATGTTGAACTATCCGGATCTCGGATCCAAATCTCAGTATCAGATTTTGGATCCGGATCTGAGCATCGGATTTCGGATCCGGATCTGAGTATCAGATTTGGATCCAAATCTGGTATTAAAGTTTGGATCCGAATCTGAGTATCAGATCTTGAATCCGGATCCGAATATCAAATCTTGGAAACGGATTTGAGTACCGGATCTTAGATTCGAATATGAGTATGATTATCGGATTTCAAATATGGAATTTCAATATCCGGATCGATCCTCGGATTCGAATATTCTCAGTATTAAACTTTACATTTAAATATTAGCATCGGGTCAAACCAAAACTAAATAAATCTGATGATAATTGATAGTTCCGTGGAAATGAGGTATTTACGTGGAGTATGTGGATATGTAAGACGGGATCGCGTGAGGAATAATTTGGTGTATGAAGAATGTATGGTTAGGAAGAATGTTGTTAAGAGAGTAGGAATGAGCTAGTTGAGATGGTTTGGTCATGTGGAGAGAATGAAGAGTGAACGTCTTGTAAAGCGTATATATCTTGGTGAAATTGAGGGTGTTCGATTGCGTGGCCGTCCAGGGTGTAAGTGGATGGATGTGATTGATAAGGTACTAAAAGAGAGAAAGTTTCCGAGTGGGAAGAGTAGAAGAGCGTGTATGAATGCGATTATGAATGTGGCCGATGCGAAAGAAGTGTGCTTAGACAGGAATGTGTGGCGAAGAATGATTGTTTCGTAACTATTATTGTGGTCCGGTTGCGGTATTTCGCTACCGTAATTCAGTCACTTTAATATGTTAAGAGTGAGGAATATATGTTGTACCTATGATGTCAGGTTAGTAAGAATGTTGTTGAAAGAGAGACTGATTTTTTATGGATGATGTTTTTTTATTCTTTCGGGTTTGTGCTAAGGGGCTGTCCTTAAATTACGTAACGCAAAATTAGGAAATTTTTGATACCCTCTCCCCCCTTTGTAACGCACCAGTAACGCAAACATGAACCCCCCCATACATTACGTAACGCAGTACTTGACCCCCCCCCCCAATTTTTTTACTGGATATAAAAGTATATGGCCTCCTTAATATTCAGTTAAAATTTGAAACAGAAACTATTTAAATTAATGTATATAAAGATGAAAAATAACAGAACAGAAACTATTTAAATTAATGTAGATAAAGATGAAAAATAATGTACTACTCTTGCCCTACGGCTTGTCACCCTAATTTTTTTACTGGATATAAAAGTATATGGCCTCCTTAATATTCAGTTAAAATTTGAAACAGAAACTATTTAAATTAATGTACATAAAGATGAAAAAATAACAGCACAGAAATTAAAAGCATATGCATTTCCATATGCTTTTAACAAACTATTGAAAAGTTTTTCCTTATCAACACTACTTGAATTCATGTTTTAATATGAATTGCATTGCACGAATGAAAGACCACTGGCCCGAATTTGAACTGTGACCGACATATTATGTTGATTGTTATTGAAAACAAACGACTGCCTGCATATACGAATTAGCACCGCGAAATTTGAATGTTTCAAAACTATTAGCAAGTTTAGCAATATTTTTATATTTACCGTTACGTAACGCACACATTAACCCTCCCCCATCCCCTCGTAACACTGCGTAACGCTACTCTTGACCCCCCCCCCCTTGAAGCGTTACGTAATTTAAGGACAGCCCCTAACCCACTAAGTGGGAAATACGTGATTTTATGTATGTATGTATGTATGTATGTATGTATGTATGTATAATTGATAATCCATTATACATTTTTGTTTGATGTACCTAGTAAATTAATAGTCTGCATATTTCTGGCAGCTGTTTAAATTTCTGTTGGACAACTTTTAGCATCCGCTAAGAAGAAAATTCCTCGATTCCACAGAACTATAAGTAGGTAAGAAAAACAATCCCTTTTATGTGAAACACGTGAACGATAGGTATTTTGCTACCTGCAACGGACCTATGGTCACTGTTTTTCAAATTGATCTGATCCAGAATTAAAATTTGGATCCGGATCCATAAACAAAAAAAAATCGAATCCAGATCCAAATTCGAATTAATTTTCGGATATCCGCTTCAATATCCAAACATCGGATATCCGAGGATCCGGATACTTTGAAATCCGGGTTTTCGGATCTAAGTTGTGTCGGATCCTCACAGCACTAATTCCCAGGTGGTTGCCCATCCAATTCCTAACTGCACCGAACCTTGCTTGACGCTATAAATCAATCCAGGTTGACAAGGTTTAGTTTATCTAATTATAGATTATCAGTTCTGAATGGGGGTATTATTGCCCTAGTTTTCGCTGTAATTATAAACTATATTCCAATTGTTTCATTTCAAATGATTTTATAATAACATACCCGTATATTTGAAATCTGATATTAACAGCACATTTCTTTGAAATCATCTGTTTCTTTAATGTTGGAAACAAAGAATTGGTTTCCTTTGTTTTAGCGTTTTCATTTTTCATTTGTGATTGTGAATCACGGCCTACTAATTCCCTATTCAAACACGCGCGAAAACGAAACAAGAACAAATCGCGGGGTTTGATTGCGCGCTCAATAATAAATTCCAGGCGATAAGACCTTGTGTAGAGGGCCTGTGGTCGCTGGTCGCCATTAGGCGGCGTAAGGCAAGCAGCACGTCGAAAATAATTTCCTCAAACCAGTAATTTATGTTTTAATCACTTGCGCGTCACGCAACAATAATTACACCTGCGGGAATCGCCGCGGCCAAGGAGGGGGGAGAGGATAGTGTTTTGTTTCGTGGGAGACACCCTGACTACCATTACTGACCGAATAGAATTTGGACAAAGAGAACAAACAGATACACGAGTTCTTAAAACAGTGTAATTTTTACCAGCACTATAGTCTAAACAAATTCTTTGAGGTATCGATTTAAATGAAAGACAGAATTAAGCAGAAACAATTTTGTTTAATTTTTTGCGATAAAATAAAGAATGGCCATACTTACTTAATTTGACAATGTACATTTTAAATGGACTAAATTTTTTTCTGAAGAAGAAATTGATGCTGCAATATTTTGAGGGACTCGAAAAATGATATATATATATATATATATATATATATATATATATATATATATATATATATATATATATATATATATATATATATATATATACAGGGTGTAAATAAAATAAGTGCATTAAATTTAACCAGTAATGTAACTCGACGAGAGCAACAATATTTCTTAATAACTTTTTCTCGAAATCGCATATTTTTTTAGCACCCCGTAAATTGACGGGGTGTTCCACGTATTTTTCTAATAATTGAATGCAGTAGCAATAGCTATGAAAAATTTTGTTTTAGCAATTGACAGTCCTGTCAGTTGTTGTAATTAAATTTTGACATTACTAATAAACTTGTTTATCTGGTAAAATTCTGTCAAAATGCTTACGTTTACAAATAGCGAGTACACAGACATTGTAATTACTTAACTATGGTTTATTTATTTATTCGTATCTTTACTACATTTTAATTTGTGGTTGATATAAAGACAGTGTTATAGAGTTGTCAACGCATTTAGACGGAGCGTTTCCAAATCATACTGTTCCGAATATTCGTACATTTGTTAATCTTGTACATCTTTATCACAATACGAAGTGTCACATATGACAATTTTAAATAAAGCAACAGTTGTATCCATATGATGCGCAAAAAGATCAATGTTTTCACCAGACTTCGATGGGAATGGCTCATAATGTTCATTAATGAGACTGAATTTACTTGGGAAGGTGTATTTATTATGCAGAATACATATTTCAACAGACGAAAATGCTGTAAATATTTTCATTAAAAAATGTTTGAGCGGGAACAATAAATGGACGACTAATTATTGGTACTCATGTAATGTAATGGACAAAAGTTTGTATTTACATTTTTTGAATAACGTATTTAAACTATTATGATTTGTCGAAGTTAAATAATCATCTCATAACCTAATAACTATGCTTTTGCTCGTTCCTCCTTGTCATCCTCTATTCACAGGTGATTAAAAGCCTGGTTTAATACACAACTTTATAATTTGTTATCCAAAATTTAAATTTATTTTAAAATTGTAATATTACGAATTAATTAATAATAAATGTGATTTCCGTTGATTCGTTTATTAATTACTGAGACTACAAGTGTAACCGATAACCGACAATTTTTGAGCTGTTTGTATCCCACTTGAAAACGGCAGCAGCCATTTGTTCTCCATGGGCGGGTAACGAAATATGCAGCAAATCTTTAAAGAAGTTTAACTCAAAATCTAAAAGACAGAAAAAAAAATTATTATAGAAATATTGTTGCTCTCGTCGACTTAGAAGTTATTATATATACAAAAAATACTACAGAACAAAATTGTAGGAGACCAAGGAGGTCATCCCATTACAGAAGAAAAAAAATTCTTTCACTAGTGGTTCTCAACTTACAACACAAAGTTATACTCGTATTTTCTTAAATGGGATGGCATATATTTTTTGGACCCATTCGATAGATTATTTTTTTCTGAATTCAACCACGTAATCATTTTATATCCTTACATAATAAATATATAGAGAAAAATTTAATTAAAATTAAAATAAATTTTATTTTTATAGTTATTTTTCAGTAGGCTATGTATGGAAAACAATTAATTACTTTATAAATAGTCTCCTATCGGCAACAATAGGAATTATTATGCACCAAATAATTCAAATTGAGAAATATCAGGTTTTGTTTTTCGTACATGGCCTACTGAAAAATATAATAATAAAATTTATATGAATTTTAATTGAATTTTCCTCAATATTTTTGTTATGTAAGAATATAAAATGATTACATAGTTGAATTCAGAAAAAAATACTGTATCTAATGAGCCTAAAAAATATATGCCATCCCATTTAAGCAAATATAACTTTATGTTGTAACTTGAGAATGACTGGTTTAAAAATATTTTATTTTGTAATGGGATGTCCCCCTTGGTCTCCTACAACTTTATTTTATAGTATTTTTTGTATCTCTAATAACTTCCGAGAAAAATCGCGTTTCCTAGTTTCGTTTACACCCTGTATAAATAAAACTTTGAAACAAGTCTTACTCTCAATAATTCTAGCGTTACCCTCGTATGTGGGTAAAAAGTGTAAACTCCTTCCTATGATAACAAATAGGTACCTATATTTGTTTTGTATCAGTAAATTAATACCAGATGTTTAATTGCGGTGGGGTGTACATTTATTAATTTCACACGTGACTCCGGTGACTCCGGACTCCGGAGCGGTTGGCGATCGATGGCCCCGAGCCAGGTACGGACCATTGTCTTATTCCGAACATCAACCAACCAAGTGACATTTACCCCAACTAAGAAAATTTACAAGCCAAACTATAACGAAAATTAATTCTTCATAAGGTACAAACGTAAGAGAATACTATTCGAATCTAGCATTTTTTTAAATAGAAACATTAATAATATTATAAATTTCTCATATTACAAAGATATAATATACCCAGCAAATTAATTGTCATATATTTGTCAATTATATATTTTATGATGTCAAATGTATAACTAAAGAGATAATTTTAAAACATAGGCTGCAAGATATATTTAAAAATTTATTATTTTTCAAATTTATGTTTTAAAATATTTATGAAAAGTATCAATGCAAGTTCAATAATCTTTAATTTTCTAAATAATAAAAATTGCAATATATATACAGGGTGGTGACTCGAACACCAAAACATAATCAGACTTTTGTAATTTCCTGCCTCCCTAATTATTTAAAATTATTTATTGTAGAGCATAAAACTCTAGAAAATTTTCTCTTAGGAACGCAAGATTTCTAGTTACGCCACTGATTGACATCATAAGTATACTCAGAGTTTTTAATAAAATAAACTATATACCTATTAGGATAGATAATTTTGCCAACCAGCCAAACCAAGTATTTAAAAGAATAATGTTTGATTAATATGTTTATTTCATAAATTGTTGATATTTTTATAATTCTTAAATATTTTTTTTTTATAAAAAGTTAGGATGGTTTTGCCGCCACCCGCTAGGATCGGGCCTGCTTGCAAAATAGTAATAGCCATGTAATTGTGACAAAATAGTAAACACATGTCTAACAGTTTATCTAGCAATGTACATTAATTTATTTTTATTAGGTATTATCACTAATTTCTGTGTCAGTGAACAATTATCTATTAATTTAAGGGCCTATATTTCCATCTTCGAATAAAGTGCTGGATAACTTATCTATCGGATAAATGAACAATATCGCAGCAAAAAATGACATTCAATATAATTTACTTCATTTATGCTTTAATTTCGATGCGATATTTTATCATTTATCTGACGGATAGTTATCCTAAACTTTATCCGGAGATGGAAATACCGGCCCTAAATTTATAATAATTGTTAATTTGAACAGAAATTACAAATAATATTATTATACTGTATTTTAGATAAGAATAGTCATAGTAAGATAGGGCTTACGATTCCAACTTTCTGATTGGTCTAAACGCAAACCAAGTTTACAATAGCAATATGTAAGCAGGTATATTATTTATTCCATTTTGACTTTATAATTTATTGAACAAATTTTAAGTAATTGTTTATTTACTAAAGAATTAAAATGATTAAATTTTGACGTTTCGTGCTGTCAAGTAAGTCATACACGAAACAAAACTAACTTATAAATATTATGCGTGTAAAACTGGCTGGTTCTGTTTCTTGTTGCCCCCAAGGATTTCTCATTGCTCTTCTAATAATTTATTGTTGACACCACGTTGACACATGTTAACTGTCAAATCGGAAAAGATAAATAAATTACTCTGCGTTTTTTTATTGTTTCACTACTTACTATTGATTTTTCTGTTAAATCGCCGTTTATCTCGCGAAAGTAAATCGGATTTATGTATAAATCTCGTTGGTAAAGTCGATTTAGAATCCGATTCTAAATCCAATCCATATCGTTTACATAGTTTTCTTTAATACGATTTCTAATAATAAAGGTGCATTCACAAATGAAATTTAGGTATAGATTTATGGTTTATACTTTAGATTTAAAGACTTTGGCCGCATATTATGTAATGACTCCATTCACACTTCAGAATTTAGGGTCTCTAAATCCAAATCATAAAGCTAAACATTGCAAGGACCAAACTTTAGGTTTATGATGTAGTTTGACGTCACAAACTTCACCAATGAGAACGAGTCTGAAATGATATAGATATATACACCCATCTTTATTTAGTATCCACTTGGTGGATTCGGCTTTTTGAACAAATGCGAGAACATGGAGACTGTCATAACTTAATTGCTGAAATATAACCAATAATGCCAAACGAATGACAGTTTCACGGCGCACAGGTGTCTTGTTAAGTACTGCTCCACCGATATTTTAATCTTGTTTTTGAAGCATTTACACAGATGTCTGTACATATCTGAACTAATTTTCATGTAATTTAATCTTACATTTATGAATGACTTACTTAAACCTAAACAAAAACCATAAATCTAATTTTCATTTGTGAATGCACCTTAAAGGTACATTCACAAATGAAAATTAGGTTTAGATTTATGGTTTATACTTTAGATTTAAAGACTTTGGCCCCATATTATGTAATGACTCCATCCACACTTCAGAATTTAGGGTCTCTAAATCCAAATCATTAAGCTAAACATTGCAAGGTCCAAACTTTTAGTTTATGATTCAGTTTGACGTCACAAACTTCAATGAGAACGAGTCTGAAATGATATAGATATATACACCCATTTGTATTTAGTATCCACCTGGTGGATTCGGCTTTTTAAATAAATGCGAGAAGAACATGGAGGCTCTCATAACTAAATTGCTGAAATATAACCAATAATGCCAAGCAAATGATAGTTTCACACAAGTGTTTTGTTAAGTACTGCTCCACCGATATTTTAATCTTGTTTTTGAAGCATTTACGCAGATGTCTGTACATATCAAAACTAATTTTCATGTAATTTAATCTTACATTTATGAATGACTTACTTAAACCTAACCTAAACAAAAACCATAAATCTAATTTTCATTTGTGAATGCACCTTAAACTTACTCATTGTAGCTGAAACTATCGAATAAACTAGAAAGCATTCTTCAGTTTTTGGCAAAAAATAAAACACCAGTCATTCTCACCTGATTTGGCAATGTGTGACATTTGGCTATTTTTTAGACCCGTTTAAAATTTATGGGTAGGTTTTCATCTTTTGCTTTAAAGAAGAGATTAATATTGCAATAGTGGAATACATGATTAATTTTAAACATCCCAAAAGAAGACTGGTTGGGAGCTTTTAAAAATTAAAGGAACGAAAGGTGAGGTTTATAATTGTTGGATGAACCTACCAAAATTGTAATATCTTTATGAACCATGGGTTTTATTCTTAATAATTCTAGCGTGACCCCCGTATACAAAAAATGTAGAGAATTAAATTATGAATGCAGTATAAATATTTTAAGGAAAATGAATTTAGTAGCTCTATAATATAATATTTTAAAAAGTAGTTTATAAATTTATATAATATAAAATTTAGTCTTGCACTATAATAAAGTCCAAAAAGTCTTCGTGGAAACTCCTGCATAAATTTATCATAAATAGCCTAAAATATCTTTAATAACCCATTCTCAAATATAAATTTAAAATAATAATAATAAGTTGTGTTATCGGGATAGACGAGCAATACAAAATGTCTGCATGCTATTTAGGCAAAACAGCACTTAGGGCACGTTCAAAATGCCACTTATTATTAAACAAAATCACACTGCTAGCCAGAGTCTCACATACACACAATCACACATATAAAAGCTTAATTTACATGCATAATAACTAAAAATTCCATACATTACCACGATAAAAATCTACATGTAATATCAGTGAAGTCATAACTATAGTCGGTCAGTTAGATTCCATACCTTGAATCGCAACCCCAGAGTTATTATTTATCTGGCGGGGTAGGATTCAGTAATAAACACGTTCGTATTCGTGTTAATGTAGACTGAAGTAAAAATTGATAACACGCCATTGGAGTTAGGTTCACAAGTACTTTTAAATGTATGTTTTTGATGATTGCCCGATTTTCGTGTTAGATTCGCCCAGGATTCTCGACATTATGGAATATTTTGCAAGAGAAATTAACCTGATTTTGCATGATTATTTTCGCGCGCTTTGATTACATACAAATTTTTTCCCATAATTTCATCAAGTGGGCGTACGAAAATCACGCCATTTCTCATAAAGCTAATTGACAGGAATTATAGTGAAATTATACAAAATAATCAAAGTTACAAACAAAACTACTTCAGAGATTTAAAGTGATATTTTATACCTATGCCTGTCACCTGCTTGAGGCAGTAAAACAGTTATCTGGCGTGTATTGTACAATATTTAATTTGTTTCTTACTTGCAAATCAAATTTAAATTAATAACCAAAACCTGTCAGTTGCAATTTGCTTATTTTTAGTTTGTCTGGTAATAATAAAACACAATTTTCACATGTCAACAACGTGGTTACTAACATGTAAAATTTAACAAGTTAGCACTCATTCTTACAGGTTAGTAAAGGTTAATTTTGAAAAATAATCTTGACATTGATATTACCTATTTGATTTAAACTCATTTGACATTTCGTTTCGATACGATATTGTCAATTTAACAACGGTAAAGCTACATTCACAGCTCTTTTTACCTTTCGTCACCTTTAGGTAAGGAAGGTATTGTCTTTGGTCAAAAAATTCGGTGGTGAGTTTATGATGAATAAGCACGTTTTAGAATCCCTGGAATAAGATTTTACTATTTTTACGATGATGTCTGTATGTGTGTATGTGTGTGTGACGATTTTTTCGGATCTGATAACTCAAATACTACAATTCAAAGAATTATAATTCTTTCGTATTCCTTTTCTTTACATCCATGTGAAGAGATGATTAGATTTTGGTTAAAAGAGGTCAACCGCAAGTACCTTCATTTTAAAATTTTAACAGTTTTTCTTGAAAAACACTGTTAAATATCATTTTTCCATATTTAATGTTATTATTACTAATATTATATATTTATACTTCATACTCGGTGGATATGGTTAAAAAATTATAAAGACATTGGCCCGTATTCCGAGCGCACTTTTATAATAAAAGCGCTTTTATGGAGCAAACTCCTCATAAGAATGTAATGTAAAAGCGCGCTCCATAAAAGCGCTTTTATTATTAAAGTGCGCTTAGAATACGGGCCATTAAATTTCATAAAGCAGCTAGCTATGCTATAACCATGGAAACCGCTACTAGGTATATTAAGAAAATGCTAATTGGCAGATGTCAGTGTCAAGTGCAATTGACATGTTTGTGTTATAATTTAACTGGAAAGCTAGAATCTCTTAGGTAGACGAAATTTTCTGTATGGAACTGACGAAAGGTAATGTGCTGGCCACATCAGATTTTTTTAAGGTGTAACGATAATGCATAAGACATAACTTTAATGCATAGTGCTAATGCGTAAAGATAGGAAAAACATAGCATTTTCTGCAACAAAATTTAATTGATGGTTGACATCTGTATTTATTCAAATTACCTGTCAAAATTAAAGTTTATTATGGCAGGAAAGGATTACTGAAGCGTATTTTCTTGTTTAATTTTATTTGAGCACATGATATGACAGATGTAGCACAAGATGCAGCTATTTGTTTCTTCGAATTTAAAGATTTTGAAATTTCTCGCAAATTCATTTTCACATCTGTCACAAATTTACTTAATGTATAATGAGTAAAGCTTCATTCACAGCTACTTTTTTAATGCTTAACGTTAATACATAATGATAATAGATAATGCGTAACAAAGTTTGTTGTATGGCAACACACAGGACCATTCATATCTAGTTTTAATATTAACGCATAATGCATTGACACAATGCATAGCAACAAATGTTTGCAAACTCCAAAATTTTATGCATTACGCATTATTCATTAAGTAAATATGTGACAGATGTCAAAATAAATTTGCGAGAAATCTTAAAATCTTCAATTTCTAAAAAAAAGAAATAGCTGCATCTAGTGCTACATTTGTAATACCATGTGCTCAAATAAAATTAAAGAAGAAAATACGCGTCAGCAATCCTTGTCTGTCATGATAAACTTCAATTTTGACAAGTAAATTGAATAAATACAAATGTCAACTATCAATTAAATTTTGTTGCAGAAAATGCTATGTTTTTCTTAACCTTACGCATTAGCACAATGTATTAAAGTTATGTCTTATGCATTATCATTACGCATTAAAAAAGTAGCTGTGAACGAAGCATAAAGCTGCATTCACAGCTACTTTTTTTAATGTATAACGTTAATACACAGTGCTAATAGATAATGCGTAACAAAGTTTGTTATATGGCAACGCACAGGACCTTTCACAGCTAGTTTTAATATTAACGCATAATGCATAAACAAATGTTTGCAAATTCCAAACTTTTATGCATTACGCATTATGCATTAAGTAAATTTGTGACAGCTGACAAAATTTGTTGCAGAAAATGCTATGTTTTTATTAACCTTATGCATTAGCACTGTGTATTAAAGTTATGTATTATGCATTATCATTACACATTAAAAAAATAGCTGTGAATGTAGCTTAATGCATAAAAGTTTGAAGTTTGCAAACTTTTGCTGCTATGCATTGTGTTTATGCATTATGCGTTAATATTATAACTAGCTACGAATGGTCCTGGGCGTTGTCATATATCAAACTTCGTTACGCATTATCTATTAGCACTGTGTATTAACGTTATACATTAAAAAATTAGCTGTGAATGAGGCTTAACGGTTAAAATATAACAATCAGTATGAGCAAGTGAAACTGGCCATTAGATAGTCAGGCTTCTTTAACCCTTTTTTTCCGTTCCAGGGCTGGATGTAAAGTAGTTGGCTCTGGGACGATGAGAAGGTGGAACCTCCTTCCATAAATTTCTAATTACCATAAATATGTATTTCTACCTATTTTATAAAAATATATATCGCAAAACTCATACACCCACTTTTAGGTACAAATTTCAAATATCTACTTTTTATACTTTAGATAGGTATCTACGAGTACATTTGAATTCGCTGATCCTAAATTTTCAACCGCAAATTAATATCACTTTTAGATCCTGAGATATTTGCGTTAAAAGTTGGACCTCAAAACTTAAATTTTTGAATAATAATTCAAAAACGGGTGGAGATACTTATCTGGCGACTTCTTCATTCGATTCTACTTGCAAAATTACATAAATATACAAATTTTTTGAACAATAGATAAAATTTGTAAAACAAAATAGCTGAAAATGGCCATTTTTATGTCGTGCAAATTGAACTAATGAGATAAATTTTGTGGATTGTATTGTAACCTGCCAGAAATAGGTAAAGTTTTAAACAATTCAAGCGGCTTCAAGTATATTGTGACTTGAAATATCCTATTGGTTTATTCCAGAAGATTGAAAATAGGATTGAGTTTTTTTCGATCTTCTTCAAATTCATATCGACTAAAAAAAGTTAAATAGTTAAATACTACATTATGCAGAAAGACAGGGGGAGGTATATGATCTAATTTCATGTTGGATATATAACCTCAAAATCTAAAAATTGTCACTTCGTTATTTGTCTTCTCTTTCAAAAATATTAAAAAAGGTTTGTTTCTTCATCACTCTAAATATTTTCCTTTTGGACAATTTTACTAAGTTTTATGTGGCGACTTTTATAAAATGATATAAAATGCAAATAGCCAACAAATGATATGAATTTAGTAACATATAGTAGTATATTGCAGATGTGCGATGTGCGCATGCGTAGTTACATGATTTGAAGCTTCACTGTTTATTTCGACAGAAGTCAAGCCGCTTCATAAGTCCAAGCCTGTGATTTTACAGGCTTGACTTGACATTGCCAAGCGGCTTGAAATATAAATCTCGATCGTTTATTTCGAAGATTGAAAAGGGATTTACGAAATTGAAGCGGCTTCAAACATCGAGATAAACGTAGTCAATGTAAATATTTCGATAACGAAAAGAGATCTGCGGCTTCAAAATTTGAAATCAAGGCGTTGATGTAGAATATAAAAATTGTAATTTAGAAAATTTTGGAGAAAACGGGAGTTTTGGAGTGCTATAACCACGGCCAGATTTATTCTGTTATATTATATTTCTTATATAACTTATGACTTATGTATTTGTTGTTTTCTAATGACCCGTGATTTGTGCAGAAAATTAATCTTATTGCCTTACTATCTGTGAATAAGATAGATATACCTAATTTTGAAAGGCAAAGGTACAGGTATAAATAAATGAATTAGGTGACACTAAAATCAGCTGTTGGATCAGTACTGCACGTACTATCAAATTTATAAAAACATTGAAAACTTGTTAAAAAAATTCTGTTACGATGGCAAAATATTTGGCTGTATGAAAATAACTCCATTTGATTTTAATCATTGTGTTGGTCGATTTTCTCACTCGACTTGGCTATCTCCCTATCTTGTATGGAATTCAGAATTAGGATTGGAGCCAAATATTTCTGTGTGTGATTATTTTCCTGGTCTTTTGTTCCTACGATGTCTTTATATGTTTATTGCGCTGTTGTTTTGCTTGGAAAAGTGAAATATGGCAACAAAAACTGGACTAGAATTATTACAAATTGCTTTTTGTCTTTATGGTTTTACTTAATTATGTTTATAAATCAGATGTTAAAAATACAACCGTATATATCTCACTTCATTCTGCATTATGGGGATTCTACAATAGATTTCAACAGGAAACAAGGGAAATTTATTTTCTTTGAGTTTTCGAACGAATAAATCTGTTTTATAAACATAAACAACACTTATACACACAATCAAAATCATATAAGATGACAAATAAATTTTCTTCATTAAAAGAATTCATGGTTTTTCATAACAACGTTAGTAACTTTAATGTAAATATACGAATAATAAATAATTAAAAAGAGAATATAAAAAAAATCTGATGTGGCCAACACATGACCTCTCGTCAATTCCATATTTGAAATAGCAATGAACTTTAAGTAAAGTACCACTTCCGGTTGGTCGTTCGTAAGCAAAATCTAATTTGTTGTTCCAATAAATAGAAAAGTCTGTAATACCAAATTTTGGATTATATTTTATTGTTTTTCCTCGAAAATCTGTTAAGAGCTTCAAATTAAGTACCACTTCCGGTTTATCATATAAGTATAGTCAAAATCTAATGTTGTTTAAAATTTTACACGTGTTTTAAATACCAAATTTGAGAAGTTTTGGATCATGTTTTAATATATTTTTTCATATATAATATCATAAGTGGGAAATTTTTGCCGGAAAAATTTTCAGATTGTTACGAGAGCTCGTTGCCTAGCAATTTATTGAGTGACATTGACAAAAAAATCACGACTTGTCAAACGAGTGATTTTTGATCAATGTCAGGAGATAAATTGTCAACAGGCTCTAGTAAAGCAATAGGAAAAATTTTCCAGGATAAAATTTAACCACGAATGGTATTCGGATGACTATTTCCAGAATAAAAATCAGGTAATCATTTATATAATTTTTTTCTTGACAAAAATTTTGTAAATTTTATTGTGTTTAGTGGTATTATGTTTCAGTTTGCCTTTTCAACGTTTTAAATAGATTCCTGTTCGAATCGACTCGTTTTTAATAAAAACTGATAACACTGAAAATAAACAGACTTTGACAGGTATGTAAACAATATGTTTCTAAAACGTCAACAAATTTTCGCTTATCAAAACTCACTTACTTGTAAAAATACGACATATTATTGGCCTAAAGGGTGCGATAAAAATTTTGTGACGGTGTTTTGTCGAAATGGAACTTGGTAACTAGGTAGAATCCTGAATTTGGATTGGCTTATAAATTTATGAGTGAAATAGTCAAGAAAATCTGTTTATAACTTACTGTAAAGTAGTACTTCCGGTTTATCAAACATCTAATATGTCGTTAGCATTAATATAAAAGTCTTAAATACCAAATTAAAAGTTTTGGATTATATCAATTTATTTTTAACGAAAATCTGTTCAGAGCTTCAAATAAAGTATCACTTCCTGTTTATCAATTTTAGCCAAAATCTAATATGTTGTTTCACTTTATATAAAAGTCTTAAATACTAAATTTGACAATTTTTGGAATATATCATAATATATTTTTCACAAAAATTTGTTCAGAGCTTCAAATAAAATACCACTTCCGGTTTATCAATTGTATCTAAAATCTAATATGTTGCTCCACTTCATATAGAAGTCTTAAATACTAAATTCGACAAGTTTTGGTATATATCCTATTATATTTTTCATGAAAATCTGTTCAGAGCTTCAAGTAAAGTATCACTTCTGGTTGATTAATTTTAGCCAAAATGTAATATGTTGTTTCCCATGATATCGTACGGAGACTTTTTTGTGATGAAATTATGAATATCTTCTTCCCATATTTGCGCCATAAAATAAATAAAATAACTATATTATTTTTTATATTCAGACAGTTATTTTTCCTAAAATGCCTAGAGTGAAACTATTGTTTTGCTGAGACTTTTTATCTTCCGTCACCCTTAGGTAAGCAAGGTATTGTCTTTGGTCAAAAAATTCGGTGGTGAGTTTTTGATGAATAAGCACGTTTTAGGGTCCCTAGAATACGATTTTACTATATTTACCATGATGTCTGTATGTGTGTATGTACACTATTATTCACGAAAGATGACTATTCAAGGTCATTTGTTCGAAGAAAGAAAACACATCACTTTATAGCAGTAGCTTAGCAACATTTTGTATTAAAAAGAGAAATATTATTTGACCTATGTCTATTTAATTTATGTGGTGTGACAGATATACGTAAATAGTGGCATTACTTTCTAACACACTATAAATAATAATGACGTATGTCGTAGAATTACAGATACCTAATTATCTACTACACTGCCCTCTGTGCTAATATTTACCCAGTGGCGTTGACGTTTAAATCAAATTATTATTCCTTGGTTTATAGGTTAAGTTTATGTTTTTGTATTTTGCAAAATCATAAATAAAGAACATAAATCTTTCAGAAAGGCATTATTTAGAAAGAAACATAATTTCCAAATAAATTACTTTTACTTTTTCAGTTAAAATGTGTCCAAAAATATTTCATGTTGCACGCCTATGCAAACGATATGCAATGAAGTTATCTGCAAGTAATATTATATCAGACGGCTCGCAAATGACCCTGAATAGTCATCTTTCGTGAATAATAGTTTATGTATGTGTGTGTGTGTGTGTGTGTGTGTGTGTGTGTGTGTGTGTGTGTGTGTGTGTGTGTGTGTGTGTGTGTGTGTGTGTGTGTGTGTGTGTGTGTGTGTGTGTGTGTGTGTGTGTGTGTGTGTGTGTGTGTGTGTGTGTGTGTGTGTGTGTGTGTGTGTGTGTGTGTGTGTGTGTGTGTGTGTGTGTGTGTGTGTGTGTGTATGTGTGTGTGTGTGTGTGTGTGTGTGTGTGTGTGTGTGTGTGTGCGTGCGCGCGCGTGTGTGTGTGTGTGTGTGTGTGTGCGTGTGGGTGTGTGTGTGTGTGTGTGTGTGTGTGTGTGTCTGTGTGTGACAAAATTTTCTAATGCGATAACTCTAATACTACAATTCCAAAAATTATAATTCTTTCGTAATCCTCTTCGTTACATCCATGTGAAGAGCTGATTAGATTTTGGTTATAATTGGTCAACCGGAAGTACCCTCATTTAAAGGTTTTAACAGTTTTTCTTGAAAAAACGATGTTAAATATCATTTTTTCACATTTAATGTTATTATAAATATTAAAGAATTATTTATTCTCTATACGATTTGAATGCATTTTATACTTCATACTAAATGGACATAGAGTTAAAAAATTATAAAGAAATTAAATATCATATATATTAGTCAGCTTTGCTATAACTCTGGAAACAGCTGCTACATTAAGAAAATTCTGATAGAAAGGTGTCAGTGTCAAGTGCAGTTGACAGTTTGTTTATGTTATAATTTTACTGGAAATATAGGATCTTTTGTTAGAAACTTTCTGTATGGAATTTGTATAAAATACATACAACTGCCTTAAGGTTATGTACAAGAAATATAATCTTTTGCAAGGAACTTTCTGCATGACATTTATACAAAATACATAGAACTGACGGAAGGTAATGTGCTGGCCACATCAGATTTTTTTATATAACTGTAGGTAATATTTTTGTTAAATAAACGGATTTATCGCTAGTGGAATATTTTTTTCTCGATCTTCAATCAAATTTTGCATTTGCTAGTTTGTTTGCAATACAAATTGCTTGGAAGTTTACTAAACCGATTTAAATTCAATTTCTCATGTTTCATTTTTAAAATTCCTGCGTCAATCTACCTAATCCTAGCGCGACAGTCAATTGTCACGTCTTGGCGTGGAAAATAATGACCTTAGCTCCATTCAATCTTAGTGTTGGAGAGATCGATCAGAACGCGATTGTGCAACTATTTAACTAATCCTTAAACAAATGCCAGCGTTTAATTCACTTCAACTGAGATAACAATCGAACATCGTCGTGAGCGAGCTATTAACCTGTACATCACAACACTGTCAAATTAAGAATAATAATTTCAGAAGTAATTAATTATTACTGGGTAATTTCTTTGTTTATTTTTTATTTGTTATTGTTGTTGATTCTCTTTTTTCGTTGCTGAGTGACAGTGATTAATAAAACAAACTACGATCGAAATAAATTGGCCAAAACTTGAATACGAAGTTATTGATGGCTTAATTAAATATTTTTAATGAAAGCTTTGATGTTCGTTTGTAAAAGTTGCTTGTTGTGACTGTAAAAGTGGATGATAATTAACATTTAATTAATGAAATTAAATTGCTGAATTGATTTGTCATTGCGAATAATTGCAAGGTTAGCCATGGTTACCATTGTTGCCAGCGAAATGTTTCAATAGGATTAATCACTTTTTATTTAGCTTAGTTGACCTATTTGTATTCGCGAATAATTATTTTGTTGACACGGGTTTTTAATTAATAAATTTAGGGCCGGATTTATAAAGAAATTGATCATTCATTTAAAATTTAGTTGTCAAGTAATCTAATGAAATGAAACAATTCGAACCAGTTTTTATGTTCTTATGACATTTAAAGCATTACTTTCAAAAAAAGTAAATTTTAAGTGATGATTGAATTTCTTTATAAAAACGGCCTTAAAATCACATACCAAATCTAAATTTTGTGATCTTAATGCGGTAACATTAAAATGTATGAAACTTTTTATTTTTTATTTTAACAATTAGATTTTGTTAGATATTGGACAAACAGAAGTAGTTTACTTAGTTTTTTAGACAAAAATCTAAATATGTTTTATTTTTTGACTATTTATGTTATTACAAAGATTAAAAATCTGATGTGGCCAACGCAATACCTCCCGCTATTTAATTTTTATTAATTCAAATAGGTATACATACTTACATATTTAATTCTGCTGAAAACTGTATTAACTCCCATTCCATATAACTATGGTTCTATTGACTATTTTCTTCTTAAAGCGTTACTATTATTAATTTGAAATGATTAGTTCTTTGACAGTGACATTTATCTGTCAGATACATACATTTGAGATATGAAATGTGTAACCAAGGAGTTGTGCTTGTTTAAAGCGAAGGCTCCTGGAGTTAAATTATAGATACTTTTATAAATTCGTCCATAAAATATATAGAAAAAGTATTAATGCAAACCTGTAGAAAATTTAATAATCTTTAATTTTTATAATGACATAAATCTCGAAAAAAATTTAAAGGTATTTTTTTGAGAAAAAATATTTTGAGCTTCAAGTAAAGTCCCATTTCCGGTTATCTGATTTACACCAAAATCTAATGGCTTATTTCCATGTCAGAATAAGATAGAAATACAAGGTTCCAAAATTTTCAGAATGATAGTGTTTGAGTTAGAGCGTAAACAGGAACCACAAACACACACACACACACACGCACACTTACACACACACACACACACACACACACACACACACACACACACACACACACACACACACACACACATACACACACATACACACCTACACATACATATACACACACCTACACATACACATACCCACACCCACACACACACACATACACACACAGATATCATCATGAAAATGTTAAAATTGGATTCTAGGGACCTTAAAATGTAGCCATTTACCAAAATTACTTAAACTTAATAGGGAGATAATAAAGAAATCTTAGAGGAAAAATATATTGTATTCCCGTTCTTTCATCACGAACCTAATTCTATCTAGTGCAATATAATTGCAATTATCATTCGCATGTTTGCTTCCCCCTTCCCCTTCCTTTAGGGCGAGTATAGTGACGTCACGCAATTAGGGTTTTTTCTCGTCACGTACGGGCGTTATGTGTGGACAAACATCAGATCAAGCCGGCTCGGATCCACGATCCACGATCGTCATCTGTTCATCTGATGTTGCAGAGCACACGTCTTTAATTATCGGTGCGCGATGCGCGTCTGTTTACAACTGGACGCTGGCTGGAACGACGTCGGACGTCGCCAATTAACAGATATGGAGGAATTTGCTGGCTTGTTTCGATACTTGTCTATGATTGGGTGTTAATTGGAAGGCCGCGGTTGTGTTGTTTGTGCTGGCTGGCTTTTGTTTTCGCTGGGCCGGCGCCGCCACCTTGATAACATTGGGGGATGGTTATTGTCCTGTGGGATAATTGCGGCCCGGCAATTAGCTGCGAGGACATTATCGATTGCTCCAGCAAATTAAAAATAGACAAACCTGTTGGTGCCACCACACAGAATTTACTATTATCGCACAAATTACATACTTCTCCTTATTTATTTGTATTTGTACGACTTAGTATAATATTAAAGATAACTTGGTATGAATTAGACCAGGAACACATATACATACATCACAAGTTCCGGTATGTCTAGCATCCTTTTACAATTTTAAGTATTAATATGAGTTTATTTTTTCTGTCCTTCCATACAAAATTTGGGTAAATAGTATGTTTTTTACCTCCCGCTACCCTTGGTAAGGAAGGTTTAGGGATCGTGCTAAAAATCGCATATCGAGATTTTGGTAAATGACCACGTTTTAAGATCCCTAGAATCAAATTTTAACATTTTCAAGATGATGTCTACGTGTATGTGTGTGGTGTGTCCATTAGATTTTGGTAAAAATCGGATAATCGGAAATGGCACTTTACTAGAAGCTCAAAATAGTTTTTCTTCGAAAAATACCTTTATATGTTATTTTTTGAAATTAATATTATTATAAAAATTAAATATAATTAAATTTTCTATAGATTTGCATTAATACTTTTTCTATATATTTTATGGATAAATTTATAAAATTATCTATAATTTAAATCCCAGAGCCTACGCTTTAAACAAACAAAACGCAGTTATTCAAATGTATGTAAACCACAGGTAAATGTCACTATCAAAGAATTAATCATTTCAAAATAATATTAGTAACGTTTTAAAAAGAAAAATGTAAATAGAACAATAGATAAGGAATTCAATACAGTTTCCAGCATAAGTAAATATGTAGGTATGTATTTAGATTAATAAAAATTAACGATTCACAAAAATGATTAAGCTAATCCTCATTTTTGAATTAGTGAATTCTATTCTATTCTGATATTTAAAATTTAATCTTCATTCTATTATAGCTCCGGTGACTTAATAATTAGAACAACGCCTCATGTCATGAGTGCCCTCGGGGCTCTGGGTTCGAATCCCACTAAGGACGTGGATGTTTTTAAATGTGAATCCACTCTGTAATTGGGATTTAATCCTGTTGACGGATTTAAAAAAGTAGTTACTTGGATTAGATTAGACTACATTTTAAGAAATAAACTGACAAAATTACAATAAAATTCGCTAATCCAAAAATAAAGATTAACTTAATCTTTTTTGTGACTCGGGCTGTAAATGGCGGGAGGTATTGTGTTGGCCACACCAGATTTTTTTGTAATACAAATGCCTCAAGAAAAGTGTTCGACAGATACATATTCTAGGCGAGATCTCACAAAATTTGTTATAAATTTTTATTATTATATTAACTTTGTGGAAGTTCTTTACATTTCTAAATACAAAGCCTAATTGTTTATAACCTAAATTGACCGTGTTTTCAGTATGATAAAAGAACATGATATTATTATTAAAACATACACCAAGCAAGATCCGTGAATTGATAAACTCTTTTTAAAGAGTCTCTAATTTTATAGTTGCCACTGATAATAGTTCTTAGTCTCGATAACGTCATTAATTTGCACTTGCTAATATTCAAAGTCAAGGAATTTTTGACATCATGGCACCAAACAATCCAAATCTTCTTGTAGATTGTCACAGTCCGAAGTTGATGAAACGGTTATTTATATTATTAGTTCGTCCACGTATAACAAACACTGACACCACTTAAGTATGTCCGGTAAGTCAATAATCGCAAGGAGAAACAAAAAGAGCCCAAGAATTGACCCTTGTGGTACATCGGATGTTACAATATATGATTCTGAACTCGCTCCCTTGTACGACACGGCATGTGTTCTATTTTCTAGATAAGAATTTATTAATACTATGTTCCGTAAGTCAACAAAAAAAAAAAAAAAACAGTATCTTGATTCCGGGTACACCATGGTTCCTGAATATTTTCATCTATTTCGGGACATTGAATCAAGTGACATTTAAAATTGACACAACTTAACAAAAATAAAAATGAACCAAATGAATGATAACTTTAAATATGACAACGAAATTAAACATTCTATTACATTTAATGCCAAAAAATAACACAACTCACAATATATCAAATATAAATAATGTTTCTATACTTACATCTATAATAATTATTAGTAATATCACTAATGCGGTTTAAAAATTTGACTGACGTATATCGTTTGATTTTGTTATGATGAAAATAAATAAAACGTAACAGTGCTATACAACTTTGCAAACTAAAACAACAAATTTAGTAACAAAAACAACTTAAAACAAATGTTCGAAACTACGACCATTTTCTGTAATACAAAATTTCAAGCGTTTCACCAATTATTAGAATCATATCAATTAATTCGTTCTTCGTAAACATTTCAAAATGTTTTTTTTTTTTGTTTACAAAATAAGTTAAATTAAGTAACAAACAAATGTATACTTTTTTGACATTAATTTAATTGTTTTACATTGTTACGTTTTATTTATTTTCACATAGCCACCTATAATATTTGTTTAAAAATTATTTCTAATATTTCTAAATTATCTCACTTTTCTCGAAATTTTTCAAATACATTAATAAAAAATAAAGAGAAAAAAATGGCGGTTTTTATTTTATTAAAATAATTATAGGTTACCATTTAAAAAATAAAAGTTGATAGTCGTATCTTGTAAACCTGACTTTATAAAAAATATCTACATCTGCCATCAAATAGTATATGTAAAATAATAAAACTTTTATATGAGCCATTTTTTCTATTATAATAAAAATGTTACAGGGGGAGGCATCTTCCCAGATTCACCCGGTGTATGTATGTATGTATATATATATATATATATATATATATATATATATATATATATATATATATATATATATATATATATATATATATACATACATGTGTACAAGATCCTTAATTTTATATAATATGCTAGTACACAAAATAGGTTAGTAACAAAATGCTCTGAGTTAGATTCATTTACTATTTTATCCGAAAGAAATGATGAGAAGATATTGTAATTTAAGTAGAGTATGCATTTGTTCATACAGTAGCCGGTAAAAAGCTTATTAATAACACAGAAAATCTCAATTATTCTCGCTTTTTATATTTACAGTTTTAATAGACAAAAATAATAATAACTGTCATACTTTTTCCGTGTTATTAGTCTGATTATTCATATACGCATAACATCCACTTGACAAAAAACTTTTCTTCTTCTCAACGAGATTATAATATCTAATTTTCTGAAAAACGAGTAATTCACAAGCGACGAATTTCACCGTTCTTCAAAAACCAGGAAAAAAATTGTCATGAAGAGAGGAGGTTTTTGTCTAAAATTCGGCGAGCGCGCCATTTTACTTAGCTACCGCTTAATGTCTTTTTAAAGTTCATGATTATCATTTAATGATACCTAATACACAGAAGGAAAAAACAAATACAATTATTCTGTTCACATTATAAATGTGCGTTTCGTTCGCTTTGCTTCTCATTTTACTCTTGCATTATTTTTGTTTTAGCGAAGACTACAATTACCTACCTGGAACGGTAACTCTATAGACCGGAACAATTATTGTTTTGTGATAAAAATTATAACTATTTTCATATTAAATCGTCTTTGATATCAAATAATTATTGGTTTTTTAAATGATTGGGTGTTTTTATAATAAAAATTACTGTACCATTTAAAAATGCGTTGCTATGACTAAAAAACAATTGAATTTGTTACTTTCGTTATAGCTTAATCACTCCTGATTAAGAGTAAATTCTTTATTGTTATATATCAGATTAACTATAGTTGTAGGAAGTGATTTATGAAACTTATTATAGAATCTGTCAATGAGGTGTTGCACGGCTTTTTTTCTTTGCTTTAATCAAAAGAATAAGAAAAAATATTTAGCCCCTATTTTTTATTTTTTTCGTATTATTCTTTATTCATGAGAAAATTGTCTTGAAATTATAATGTTTGAAATTCCGCTTCCCCTTTCGTCTGATGACGTTCGAAAGGACCTAACCAATGAGGGTGAGGCTTACATTTGCCACCGACGGAATTTAAACTAGTGACATTCATAACAGCTGTCGACTACTACTGATTTTTATATTTGGAAATCAAACATGGTTGTAAAAGAGTGTTTTGTGCAGTGTGCCCAAATAGAACTGATAGTAGGAAACATATTTCTAGTAGTGCCTCAAAACAGAGAAAGAAGAATGGAATAGTTGTCGCAAGAAAAGATAAAAACATAAAATCAAAACTTCTTTGTTGTAAAGATCATTTTGATGTAAATATAAATATTTTTATAATTAAATAAGAACTATTGAATACATTTATTATTTTAGCTGGAAAATGATGCACTCAGGCTACGGTTTCTTATGCCGGCTAATTTTTGCACTACTGGAGCATAAGAGAGATTGATAAATCCAGGATAAAACATTACTAGAAGGTATTTCTTAAGACAACTACTGACGATACTGTCGCTGGAATATGTTTTATACCGTGTATCTATTTTAAAGGTGTACATAGGAAATTAACATGCGAAATCAGTTTTTTGCAATTTCCTGCTCGCCTAATTATTTTAAGCAAAAATGTGTCAAATAAAAGTTTTAGGGTATAAAATTCTACATCTAATACAATAAACAGAATTGCCTTTACATGCTTTAAAGCGACAGAAATTAAATATGAAAATGTCGAAAATTACGTTAAAAATATTGACAGCCATGGAATTGAACAAAAAATAAATAAATGCTTGACGTTTTATCTGTCACAACGTAAGTTAACTTAATTGACGTCACTATCTAATTCAGCGTTCCAACACTTACGTGTTTTAAACTTGTCAGTTGAAAAAATCAGATACACTGGCTTGCAAAAAAATCGCGTACACCTTAAAAATCAAGTAACCGAGTTTTTGTAAATTTTGGCTGTGTAAATAATGTAAAAACTGACAGTCACTGTCATCACTATTTGATCTATTATGGAGCTAGTTCTTAATTGTGTTTTTCTATTTTGGTTCTTTAGTATGTACTTTATGTAACCCATTTGGATGTCATAAAGTACTTCTTTATGACATCCAAATGAGTTTCATAAAGTACATATTAAACAACCGAAATTGAAATTCCTGGACATGAAATAACGTACATTTATTGAAAAAATGACCAAAATAGAAAAAATAGTATAAAATACACGTTTCATAAGACATTTCAGCGCACTTATCCCCTTAGAAAACTCGCGGCAAGCCGCTCGTTTCTAAGAATGACGCGTGCGCTAAAATCATGTCTTATGAAACTTGTATCTTAATTTACCTACTATCAAATTACAAATATATTCCAGAAAAATGAAAGAACAACCAAGTATGTATTTGAATTTCTGTTAATTTTGACATCTTAATTGACACTAGTGACATTGACAAGTTAAAAATCAAGATCGACTCAATACAGCAAAAAATATGCGTACGTGATTTTTTGCAAGCCAGTGTACAGGATGTAAATCGAAAAGTGAAACAGGAATTTAACAGGGGAAATCAATTTTTCTTTGCGCAAACGTTACCTAATTATTTTATGCAAAAATACTTCAAATAAAAGTTATAGAGATTTAAATGCAGCATCTAAATCATGTGACACGATTATTTTATCTCTTCATATAAACGTAAAAATTAATTACAAAGTTACAGTTTTTATAAGCATTTTGTCTAAGCAGTCATGGATATATGACAAGAAAAAACAAATACGGTGTTTTTTGTCATAAATCCATGGCTGCTTAGACAAAAAGCTCATAAAAACTGTAACTTTGTAATTAATTTTTACGTTTATATAAAGAGATAACATAATCGTGTCACATGATTTAGATTCTGCATTTAAATCTCTATAACTTTTATTTGAAGTATTTTCGCATAAAATAATTAGGTAACGTTTGCACAAAGAAAAATTGATTTCCCATGTTAAACTCCTATGTTTCACTTTTCGATTTACACTCTGTGCATATTGCAAACTTGTTCAAAATCACCGGCTGGATCAAAGCTAATGCTTTTCATTAAAATACCTCTTTGTATTATTTAATTCATATATCATAACCTAACCATTTTATATCACATCATTCTGCCATCTTTTTCGCTCATCCAACCGCAAAGTTTCTCCTTGGTTGAGTTTCCCCTCCACTGATGGGTTCCTAGTTGTCTAGGCACCCACTAGAACCTACCGGACGGCAGTCTAGGCCTAGAGCGATGACGTCTCGAGTTCGATGACGTTTAATGACATGCGTACAACACAGCATAGCATGTGTACTCGTGTGTTTTGTTTGTACTATCGTACGCGTGCGAATTGGAGCGGGTACTAGGCGAATTTCTTTGTGTGGGAGACAAGGAGACTGACCTGACGTTTGGGTGATTTGGGAGAAGGAAATAATTTGTTCGACCAATTAGATGGATTAAATATGTTCTGTTATAATTGCCAAACGGAAGGAATTAAATATTTGAAACAGTAGTTTACTTCGACTATTTTAGAATTTTTTTTAAATGAACCGATTTATCAATTGAACCTATCATCCAACAAAACACCTTATTGCTGTTTGGTTTTGGACTCGACATAAAACTTACTTCCTGAGGGCTCTAGAATTTGTTTTTTATAATAATAAATACGAGAAATAAGTAATTCTGAAACGAGCGCAATGAGTTTTAAAATGTGTACAGGGTTTCAAAATCACAAAAATAATAAAAAATTAATATCATGTATTAAGTATTTGAGCTATGCATAATATATACATATGTGTTTCCGTCTATAAATAAACCAGAAAATATCTCGCTTATTATTACCTTTAGCGATTTCAACTATATAACATAAATTATTATAGTATGTTAACTCCTCTAAAAAATTACGGAAGTAAATCAATATTATTACTTCCGGTTTTGGAGTAATTAATTGCAACTTATTATTTTCAAATAGGATACCCTATATTTTTTTCAAATTTGAAAAGTACATGAAATTTGCTATCTAACTGTATAAAAACAATCATATTATGCTGTATTATTAAAAAAAAGAATGGCGAATGATTAAAATATTACATTTTTATTAAATGTAGGAGGCATTGCAGTACAATTTTTTGAATAAGAGATACTCTAATGACATGAAATAACAGATATAATAATTAAATATCGTATTAAAGTAAACGTATATCAATTTAAATATTTAATTAATTAATTTTCTTTATATTTGAAAGGTCTATGTAAAATAAATGAAATCCAAAGCCTCCTAATTTTAACACAAATGGAATAATATAATTGATGTTTCCATGGTTATAGCACAGCTGGCTGCTTAATGAAATTTAATTTCTTTATAATTTTTTAACTCTATTAGAGTACTTCAGGTCGATCAATTATAACCAAAGTCTAAACAGGTCTTCATATGGATGTAAAGAAAAGAAATACGCAAAAATTATAATTTTTGGAAATGTGGTATTGGAGTTATGCGATCCGAAAGAATCGTCACACACACAAACACACGCACGCACGCACGCACACACACACACACACACACACACATCCATACGTAAATACAGACATCATCGTAAAAATAGTAAAATCGTATACTAGGGACTCTAAAACGTGTTTATTCATTAAAAACTCATCGATTTTTTTGACCAAAGACAATACCTTCCTTACCTAAAGGTGACGGAAGGTAAAAATGCAAAAGCATGAAAATAATAACTTAGGCACATAAAATGAAATAGAAAGACACCCAAAAAATTATTCGAATAATGGAATTCAACTAGATCTCTTTTAAAATCACCTCCACATTTAAAAATAATGGACCTTTTCAATTTACCGGCTATCTCTTTCTATCGCTGCAAATAGTAAGAAAATGGCGCGAACAATTGACAGTTGGGCTGTCAAACGAAACGTCAAAAATATTGCAGTTATGCCTGTATTCTCAGTGAAAATTTGCATCGTTAGACATTTTAACTTCAATAAAAGCTTTTGTAACTTATTTCGATAAGATTATTTAAAGTTATCTGAGATATTATCACATTTTACGTCTAAATTTTTCATAAACAAACGCCATAGATCTCAGTTGTTCCTACTATGCGCAGATCCCCATTGCGCATATATTCTTTCTCTTTAAATTGAAAAGGTCCATTAGAACACTCTAGAAAGAGTAATGATTTATAACTGTTACGTTGCTGGTTGTGCTTCAGACAACCCAGGTTCGATTTTGACCGACGTGAGACACAACAATAAACTATGTTAATTTAAATATAAGTATGATATTTAAAACATATTTATATTTTAAAAAACAGTGAGCCCTCGCGGGACGCCAATGGCAGGTGTAAAACATTGAAATTTGTTTTTATTGAAGTAATCCTGAAATTTTATTTTTTTACTTTTTCACTGTCATATTTCTTTATTATTCTCTTGTACGATCTCAATTAGAATTCGCTACTGTTTGCTGGTCACCGCATTATCATGTATATATAAATAGAATCGAGAGTGTCCAAAGAAAATTTATTTCTATTTTGAATTTCAGGTATCCACGTAATTCGATTCTGTTACTTTCGTTACAAAAAAGACGAATACTTTTGGATCTGTCTTTCTTATTTAAAATTTTAAATAATTTTGTAGATAGTCATGTTATTTTAAATAAATTTTCTTTGCGGATATCTCATCATTCTACTCGATTATCGTATTTGTTTTTTGTTAAGCACTGTAGAACAAACTCTGCAATGAATTCACCGCTAGTTAGATTAGTACATGCTTACAATAATTTAGCTTCTGTACCAAATGTACCTGATTTATTTTGTTGTAGTTTACGTACATTCAAAATATTTCTTAAATTTTATTTGAGTTATTTGTATACTATTTAATACTGACTTTCTTTCTCATTCATTTTTATTTTTATACCACTGTTTTTATATGTTTATTATTAATATTTTGCCTCGACTTCGCAATATGTAATGTTTGATGTAGTTAGTGCTGCACTGTTATTGGGACTTGTCCTGTTGTGTAGCCCTTCTTTGTAAAATTGTTACTATCACTGTCAATCATATTTAAAATTAATAAACACTTGCAACGTATTAAGAAACTATTTTCAGCTTTTTCAAATTCGCTTCGATACACCGATATATACAAGTAAGGCGCCGAGTCACGAGGCTGGACGAAATCATTTATATTTTTAAAAATCATTTATATCATGGCAATCGGTAGAAATTTAAATAAAGAAAATATTTTTTTCCAGATTCCCAGACACTCCCTGCTGCTTCCAAATCAGCTCATCTTCTTCGGTAAGGTAAGTCTATTTCTCTTTTGATATCAATCCTATCTTCTAGCCGCCATGCTGTCTTTGTCTCGTTATTTGTTATAATAAGCGTAATTACCTTGTTTTCAACGTAATTATTTTTACATTAATTTCATCGAGTAAGTACTCGGATTTAAATGTAGCGAACACATGTACGAGACGCTTGCGTTCGTGTGTGTAGCGTCCGCGTCACGGTTCGTATCATGCACACAATTAAGATCATGTTAAGATTGTTCTAAGTGAATACACGACAAATTAAGAGTTGAAAAAATTGGTCGGTCTCCATTAATAATTAGTGCTCCATTCTTCGGGCGTAATTATACTAATTTCACTCTTATGCCTAAGCTACCTTACAGCAGGTTTGTTTTTTTGGGGGTCTGATGCTTTTTGCACGGAAAAGAGCAGTGGTTTTTAATTTGCAGGTTCTTTGTCACGAATTTTTGACGGGTTTACACGATTTTAATTTAATGCTTACCGAAAAAATAATATTTCAATGAAATTGTTAACTATTAAATAAATAGTAAATTAGGAACTAGGCACTAAAATATCAAATTTACAGCAAGCCTCGTCAATGAATGCTACGGAAGCTCTAAATCTGTGTTTGGTGCCGTGTTGAATGGAGTCCCGTGGCCGCGTGCCTGAGTGTCTGGTCGCGAATCTGGGGAACCGGGTTCGATCCCGACAGACGCCAAATATTTCCAATTTTAAATGGCACAAAATTGACCCCTGTGGTGCACTCTCCACGCCAGCAATGAGTGCCCGTGAGGTGACGCCTGGTAAACGCCCGCACGGTACAAATATGTCATCATCATTACCGACATTTGCATACAAAGCAGATTGGCACACCCAGCAATGGGTAATATGCCGTGATGATATATTTATTTATTTATTTATTTATTGAATACATGTTGCAATGCGTTTGTTGAATGATTGCTATGTAAATAGCAACAATAGGCAGTAAAAGTGAAATTTTACAAACTGCAAACTGTCAAAAAATAGCACTTTTAGGGTACGTTCGGCATTAACATTTTGAGCGCTCAGAGCCGTCGATTGCGTTCAACATTGACATTAGAGCGATCTGTAGCGTTCGCTAAGCTAAGCATATTGAGCTCGCTCTGTGTGCTCGGTGACCAAGCGCCGAGCACACGGAGCACTCAAATCTGAGCATGCGTATAAGCTTTTAACTCAACTGTCATGTGGCATGCCAGTTAAAAATTTCATTTCCCCGTAAAAACTAGCAACTCAGAACTTAAACCGGCGGAGGGTAGTTCTCAGAATTCTGTACCGTGCTCTCGCCTAATAGTTCTAAGATATTTTGACTCATTTATAGCAAAAAGTTTTAAATATGAACAACAATTTATTTACATGTCCTTTATGTTCATTTACAGTTAAAGCATGTTTTATAGAAACATTTCAAAAACATGTTGAAAATGAACATAAAGATGTAGAATATAGGGAAGTTAGAAATAATATTTTGTACAAATTACTCAATATTCATATAACCTTTTTCATAAAGCTTGTACGGTGAAGCGTAATTTCATTTTTACCTACTATAAAAATATAATATTTTAACACTTATGTGAAAAACTGTACTATTCCTGTTCCTAGTTGCATATTTGTGTATTATAATTTCCCGCTGAACATATGAATCTGGAGCGTTCGGCATTAGCATTAACATCTGTGAAATCCGTCACGTGACCTATGAGCTCTGAGCAATCCGTAGATTTCAATGCCGAACGTACCCTTAATGTCAATCGGCAATCGCGATTGATCAGAAAATGAGCTGTTTCACTTTTTAGACCGGAAAATTCTTCTTTACCGAGCTAGCTCGGAAAATGGTCTCTATGGGATCGGAATAGTATATTCTAAAACAAGTAATGGAATGGCCCAATGGATTATGCCATTCCAAACTTGTTGTAGACTATACTTTCCCCAACAAAATTTTAGAAATTATACAAACAATGTTGATTGATTTATCATATACCATCAAATAATTTTTTTGACGCCCGTCTATAAATTGCTCCATAATAACAGCATTTATATCTTTATTTTGCTTTTTTTTCGTAATAACTGGCCCACTGTATCATTAGGAAGGCCCCTTATTTCTGAAGGGTTACATTCCATACACTGTAAAGTTTTAACGTAGCTGCAACTACCTTTTTGGGTTGAAACTATATGCAAGCCCAAGGTTGAACAATCCTTCCTTTTTAAAAGGTCGATGCACCAATCTCTGTTTAGGGTAGTAAAACCTACCTCACTCCCAGGTAGACACGATACGACCCTTCATATAGTGGGATGCAAATGCCCGCAGTGGTTTATAGAAATACTTTAAAGTGATTTGGAATTTCCGTATTACAAGTTACCAGTAAATGCCTGTAAGGTTGTTGAAAATACTTTATAGTAATTTATATGAACCCCTACATGAGGTCATTGCAAATTCCTTGAAAAGTATATTATTTATTATTAGGATTCAGGAAAAATAATACATTATATATAATAAAAGATTTATTTGCTTAAACAAAATGTACATAAATAAAATAAGATAAGGCATATTGTAAGTTACATAACATGTTTCATCTCTGAGGTGACTCCTGGTAAATGCCCACACGGTACGAATATGTCATCATCATTAACGACATCTGTGAACAAAGCAGATTAGCACATCCAGCAATGGGTAATATACCATGATGATATATTTATTTTATTTATAAATAAATAAAGTATGTATTCAAAAAAAAGGTCATGTTCACTGGCTATTGCTCCAATTCTTGCAGGTCCTCGAGGAATATCTTCACTTTTTGGATCCTCTTGTAGCAGATAAAACTAAATTAGTTTTGTTGTGTCTAATAAATATTTGCGAACAAAATAGTTATTTATTAACATTTCATTCAAAATATTTGCTAGTTTTTTAATGTTTATTTTCTTGTAATTAAATAATAATATTATTTTATTTACAGGAAAATAATCATATTAAATGATAATTCAACAAAAATTTTAAAAGAATAGGTATAGGTATGTACCGTGAAATATAATTATATTATCTATGAAAGTATGTAAATAAAAATAAAATTAAACAAAATAAAGAAAATTACCTTTAAAGTTTTGATTTTTATACATCGAACATGGCTTATCAAGATGCGCGTTTCTCTACAATAGGCACATCTTTATTTTTTGTGGAAAATACTGTGATAACAAATCTACATGTATGTTATTTTGTATCGCACTAAACCAAGAAGGAGCTAAAAAATAGAAGGAAATTAGTTTTTATAATTAAAAATACAACATAATGCATTTTACCTGAGTTTTAAGTATGCTCATTGCGACTGTCGACAAGAGAATAACAAATAACAGAATGACACATAAATTTCTCATCCCTCAGTGTTCTCCTTCCAATACCTAGACATGCGGTACCGTTATGCTGGCCATCGGAAAAACCCATAGGGAAATGCGAAAGCTTATTCGATCACTTTTCATTTTCGAAATCATACAAATAACTAATATCGTTTTGCATTTGTTTATATAACAACTATATAAGTCTAGAGATCGTCAGTTATGTTTCATTCAATATTTTAGTTTTTCGTATAATTTTATGAACACGGGTAAATAATGCTATAAATCAATTGTAATCTGTTATGATGGGTCCCAAGGGAAAAATGATTGGACAAGCAGTCTACTGATGAAAATTATTTATTTCTAACCGACGTTTCGACTAAAACGTTAGTCTTCTTCAGGGCAAGAAATGGTCAATTACATATCATTTGTGGCAACCACCCATGAGGAACAGTTTTCGATAAAATTATCACAGAGTTGATCGTCATAAGGTATATAAACATCAATAAATAACATATAAAAAGATTAGCAGTCAATTGTAAAAAAATAAATATGAAAATTGTAAAATTTGTAGTCCAAAATGTAAAATAAAAACTTTTTTTTAATCAAATATTACACGTGTGACTGACTAGTTGACTTATATGTAATGTAATGTAATGTAATCTGTTATGTTTTGCATTTTACACAATTATTTATCTATCTTGTAATATGCTAAATCAGTTTCTAGTAAGTAACGTAGAAAACGATGTATGTATGCACGGAATTAAAAAAAATATAATAAGATTAATAAACAAATTTAATTTGTATTAACAATGTAAGTTCAATAAGTGAAAAATTCAGTAAAACTAAACATTTTATATTATTTCTGCCGTCGTTTTCCTATTATTCCTTTGTAATTTCACATATATGACATTGTTACGTGCTAATTAATGTCAAGTCCATATTTTTTATGATAGGAACTGTACCTCAAATTGAACGTAGAATATTCAGCTCGAATCAACCCTAAAGGTCTAAACATGTTACAAAGGTAGTAGCACCTACCTAATATATCTACAGTGCAGCACAGATACCTGTAAGCGAATTGAATCTGCCCTACCAAAATTTCCTACCTTTTTCTTACCATGTTTCGACCTTCCTACCCTAAATCAACTTTAAAGAAGATTCAACAACTCAATTGGAGATTCATCTTCCCTGTTTTTACCCGAAAACTTTACAGTGTATCTATCTTCATTGTCACTTGACATTTTTCTCTAAAAAAAGTTATTTATTTAATTTTCATACGTAATATAAAAAGTGATATGATTATCATCGATGATATTCTCGAGTGAAACCGAGTTGCAGATTTCAGAAGTCCGAAGGACGAGTAAAATGTGCTGCTTCGGTTTCACGAGCAATATCTTCGATTATTAATCATATCACGAGCTTATATTTAATGAGAGAATATAATGAATTTTTTGGACACATTGTGTGTGCTGCTAACCTAACTTTTCATATATTGTATTACAACATGGTTAATTTTACAATAGTCTTATTATTTTCATCGTTGTTGATATCAAAAATTATTACCGCACATTTTTATATTCAAAATTAACTGTCAATGTTGTAAATAAACAAAACAAATCCCCTAGTAACAAAAATATAAATAATAAGGTGATAATTTCTTTGTTTTTTATCATCGCTGTGATAGACATGCAACTAGGGAGATACTCTATATTCATTGAATATGAAGTATAAAATGTAATCAAATAGTATAGAGAACAAAATATTCTTTAATATTTATAATAACATTAAATATGGAAAAATGATATTTAACAGTGTTTCTTCAAGAAAAGCTGTTAATATCTTAAAATGAGGGTACTTCCAGTAGACCAATTATAACCAAAATCTAATCATCTCTTCACATGGATGTAAAAAAAAGGAATACGAAAGAATTATAATATTTTGAATTGTAGTATTTGAGTTATCGGATCCGAAAAAATCGTCATACACACACACAACATACATACATACATACATACATGCATACATACATACATACATACATACATACATACATACATACATACATACATACATACATACATACATACATACATACGTACGTAAAGACATCATCGTAAAAATAGTAAAATTATTTCAGGAACTCTAAAATGTGTTTATTCATCAAAAACCTACCACGAAATTTCACCTTCCTTATCTAAAGGTGACGGAAGGTAAAAACCGATCGTGCAAAAAATATCTTTCACACTTGAATTAAAAGTACTTACCTCCCACACTCGTATTACAAAGGTAAAATTGTGTATTAAACATTAATATAGTTTTTTCTTAGAATCCAACTTTAATATTTATTCACATTGATTGATATTTGATTCGTCCTTAAATTAACAAATGCAAATTAAAAGCGTAGAAACTGTGAGAAGTTGAAAGATGTTTGTAGATAATCTCTTCCTGGAATCGGAGAAGCTCCTAGTATTCAGCGATAATTTGTCATGTCATGAAAATTGTGACCTATGGAATACTAAAAGGAAATCTTTAATTTAAGGCAGTAATTAATTTTAATTTTTGTGGCTGCATGTTTCAATGTAATTTATTTTGCGTGTTTCTAAACGGTTTTTATTTCAGTAATTTTTTGAAATATATATTTCCGTCAAATTTACTATTTTAAGGAATAATTATGCTATTATTTTTATAAGAAAGAAAAAATTAAATGTCCAATTTGCATACAAATGAGTCCCTATTAAAACGCCCAAATTTGCGATCATCATTTATGGAAAATGAACAATATATTATTTAGTTTAATTACATACGTATATTTAAAAAATAAGGCAATAAATTACGTCAATTAATTAATTATATTTTATGTACTTAATTTCACAGAATCAATTTAAGAAAATTTGCAGTATTTGTTGAATGTAAGTTGAATTAATGAAATTAATGGTGTGATGCAGTATTTTTTTTTATGAAACTTCTTTTAAATTAAAAGAGATCTGTATTTTTGGCAATCCTTACCAGATTTCTTTGTTTTTAGTACTGGACCCTATTGTATACGTTCAGACATACTATTTTTTTAAACACTCTAGCTGGTAGGACGAGCGTGATTCTAACACCGGTGTTAGCTAAAACCAAGGCAACGACTTGGCACATATACTTCAGGGTTGTTAACAAAATCAGTGTTGCCAATATGTTAATTAAGCAGAAAATGTACTGACAGCCTTATTCAACAAATTTGCCTTCATTATTTTAAAAATGTTTATCCTACAAACAAGTCAAGAAGCAAATCCTATTAAACAATTTTAAATAATGCAGTCAAATTTATTGAATATGGTTTATCTCAGCGGATTAGAATTAGGATTGACTTATTTTCAATCTTCTTTAAATTCGTATCGACTAAAAAAAGATAGTTAAATACTAGATTATACAGACAGATAGGGAGAGGTATGTGATATAATTTTATGCTGGATATGTAACCTCCAAATCTAAGAATTGTCATGTTATTTGACTTCTCTTTCAAAAACATTAAAAAAATATTTGTTTGTATATGACTCCAAATATTTCGCTTTTGGAGAACGTTTATAAAATGAGGTAAAATACAAATAACCAACAAATGATATGAATTTATTATTATTTGAAGCACTGTTTATTTCGACAGAAGTCAAGCCGCTTTATAAGTCCAAGCCTGTTATTTTATAGGCTTGACTTGACATTTTCAAGCGGCTCGAAATATTAATCTCGATCGTTTATTTCGAAGATTGTAAAGGGATTTACTAAATTCAAGCGGCTTGAAACGTCGAGATAAACGTAGTCTATGTCATTCTACATATCTTTTATTTCCATACAAATGCATATAGTTTCTGTCTGTGGCGTCATAAACTTAAACAATTGTGATTTGGTTTACTTTCGTTCATTTTCTTGAAAATGGATTTCGAATTTCTAGAAGGCTGCTATTTATTGAATCATTGTTTATAATATAATAAATGAATTAAATAATTAGTAATTTATAATAAAAATTTAATTTAACATAATTGAACCTAATCTAATCTAATCTAAAGTAACCTCAACTATCCTAACCATAACTTAACCTATAACACAATTTAACCTAGACACAATAAACATGTGCTGATCATTTATTATTCAAAATATTAACTAAATATAATATTCACTTTTCTAAAAGATGATAGAATAAGGCATGAAAGTAATAATAATTTGTAGAACAGTAGTTGTGTTACGTATATGTTATTGATAAAGGCATTAAAAACTCGAATATCTTAAGGAACTAATAACTTTTTTAAACTTTGATAGTCCCTATAATTAACAATTTAAGTTTATAAATACTTTGATTTTTACAAATGGGGGGTGTACATATATTTTTCGACGTTATGGTAATTAAATAGTAAAATAGTGTAACGTGGAACGCCCGCCGTCGCCGCCACTGTAAGCGAGTGTTTATTTATGGCGGTGACGTAATCACGCTAGCAGCCGGGAGATGTAAACAGACTAGTCGCGACGTGTTTAATTACTTCGGGTCGCCTGAACCTTTTGTGTTCATTGTTATTATGTGTTCGAATATTCTAGAGCTGTTCTAGAAAATAATGACAGCTGTATATAAGGGACGTAGCTATGCTCGAGAGACACAGTTAGTTACAAACAGAGTCATAGAGACATTGACATGGAGTGTTAGAGAGTAAAGTGTTAGTGAGAAGCATAGCAGTATCGTAGTGAGCGTATGCAGTTGGTGTCGAGTAGGTACTAGGGAAGTTACTGGTATATTGGGATAGCTGTGGATGTAAGTACTCGGTAGTGTTGACGAGTATTAGGAACCTATAGTGTGGAAGAACAGTAACGGCGAGTCGGGAAGTTACTGGTATACTGGAATAGCTGTTATAAAGAGAATATTCGGTAGTGTTGAAGAGTATTGGGAAGCTAGGTATACGGGGACAGTAACGACAAGTAGAAGTGAATACTCGGCAGTGGTGTTGAAGAATTGTGGCATACGGAGAGTCGGCGATACTGAGGCTGTGGAAGTTAGACAGAGAGTTACATAAATAGACAGATATGTTGTGAAAGAGGTGACTTCTGTCCGAGCAGTTGAATATACAGACGCTGTTGAGTATATTATATAGACGCTGTGGAGATCGGTAGGCGGACAGTTGAACATGATATAAGTATATAGTGATATAATTATAGTGATATAAATGTCGCGTAAACAGTCTACAAGAATCTGCAACAGACCGGCAGTCTAAGATTGGAACGCGTAGTGAAATAAATAATTTTGTAATATCGTGGAAATAATTAGTAGTGTTTATTAGTTAAATAAATAGTGTTAGTGTTATCTAGTTAATTATAGTTTTAGTCTTAACTAGTTTTTAATAATTGTTTAATATTAGTAATAGTAATATTTAATTATAGTTTAATAAACACTTATTTTTAATTAATAATAATTGTCTAATATTTACATTTTACCCAAATAAAGAAAAACGTTACAATAGAAGTAATGTTTGCCAAATTCTTTTAAAATTCTCGACTATTGTTCCTTATACAATCCTGTCTCCGATCTTACGTCTATATTGCTCCAGATTTTAATGACTCCCAATCCGAATTTTCGATCTGGGAATAGTTTTTATATATCTGATTGTTAAGTTAACAATGGGTATGCGTCGCTTGGCGCATGTAAGAAGAAGAATACGTGTGACGTCAGCGGTGAGCGCTTGGTCCTTGTAATCAAGTAGTTCATTAGTCACCGAGGAAGAACGATCGCTCGGTCTCGCGAGCGCAGGACGCGTCTAATTAAACACTGTCGGGCGCTGCTGGACGCAAGCAGGAGACGTTCTCGCCCCCTCACCCACTGACGTATTTAATTTAGCGCCGCTTATTAAGATGTTCCAAAGAGAGAAAGACAGAGGGGACTATTGTAAAGATCCAATTCACACAACCATTCTCGAAATTACACAAGAAGCCTGCGATGGGGATGTAGACCAAAAATTTATCTATGTCCCAATCGTTTAAAGAAAGGATAAGCTCGAGATTCTTTGCACAAGCTGAAATTATCACTGAAGTTGTAATTACCTGCAAAAAAAATCTGATGTGGCCAGCATATTACCTTCCGTCAGTTATATTAGACATTTACGAAAATTCTACCGGTGAACTGTTACGGGTAAACAGCTGTTTATCAGGTTATAGCTACCGAAATCGATATTTTAAGAACGCAAGTGGTAAACAGGGGTAGATCCATGACATATAAAAAAAATTGAAAATTTGAAACAGATTAGAAATTTAATGTAATTAACAAACTGAGCAGAGTCCTACTTTGAACACATTTCCATATATAACGCGCGCGCTTCGCTTTGCATCACTACTTTTTTTTTGAGATTAGATTCTTCTTCTCTAGGTATGAACAATAACCTAATAGAACTATTTAAGTCATATCTGTATGGAAGAAAACAATTCGTTAAGTATAATGGATACAATTCAAATTATTTTATTCCTACATCAGGAGTACCTCAAGGATCAGTCCTTGGTCCTTTTCTATTTTTATTATTTATTAATGACTTGAGTCACTTACTGAAGGATAATCATTTATTTTTTGCAGACGACTTAAAAATATATTCTTCCATTAATAATTTAAATGATTGTAAGTTGCTTCAACTACAATTAAACACAATTATGGAATGGTGTTCAAACAATAATCTCAAACTCAATATCAATAAATGTAAAGTAGTATCACATTACAGAACAAAAAACCCTATCACATATAACTACGATATTAATAATTTTGTATTAGAAAGATCACTCGTCATTAAAGACTTGGGAATACTTTTTGATTCAAACTTTAAGTTTAATTTGCATATAGAAGGAACAATCAATGCAGCGTACAGACTTCTAGGTTTTATTTTTAGAAATTGCAAAACGTTTACTAATACAGGTACTCTTATTACTATATTTTACGCCATCATTCGTACAAAACTGGAATATGGATCATTAATATGGTATCCCATTTAT
The DNA here is from genome assembly GCA_963082715.1 of Harpalus rubripes. NCBI lineage: Eukaryota > Metazoa > Arthropoda > Insecta > Coleoptera > Carabidae > Harpalus > Harpalus rubripes. Next base: position 55,095,791 of record OY720456.1, read on the forward strand.
AAACATTACATCAATGAAATTGAAAAAGTTCAAAGACGGTTTCTAAAATATTTATCGTACAAATGCGATGGGGTTTACCCAGAAAGAGGGATTGATTATAATGATTTGCTACAAAGATTCAACTTTCAATCAGTTAGTCACCGCAGAGATATTCATTCTATTATATTTCTAGCGAAATTAATCCAATACAACATAGATAGCTCTTGCATATTGCAAAATATAAATTTTCAAGTACCGCGTCATACATCTCGTCAAGTTACCACTTTTTATTGTCCTAAAGCACGAACAAATATCTTGACCAAATCTCCAGTGTACGTGATGTGAAAAAATGCAAATATTTATATAAATGAATTTGATATTTTTACGACACCGCCAAATAAAATATATTCAGTTTTGAAAACATAATTATGTCAATAAATTATAATGTACCTTTTTATATATGTATATTGCATGATTATTTTCTATTATTATGATTATTAATTCATTTGTTTGTACTATTACTGTTACTTTATGTCATTGTTTTTGTTTTTGTCCTGTAATTGGTGTAAAACTGTTGGGCAAATAAACTTATTATTATTATTATTCATGAATCCGGTAGATGAATCTGGTAGATATTGAACAATTTTCGAACGCGGTAACTTTTTACCACTCGTGTTTTCGAACACAGTCTGTAGATGCGGTATCTACCGGTAGAATTTGCGTAAATGCCTATGTATTTTCTATAAAATCCATACAGAAAGTTCCTAGCAAAAGATTCTAAATTTCTTGTATGTACATTACCTTTCGACAGTTGTATGTATTTTATACAAATTCCATACAGAAAGTTTCGAGCAAAAAGATCCTATATTTCGAGTAAAATTATAATACAGATATACTACGAATATGTCAATTGACACTGACATCTTTCAATCAGAATTTTCTTAATATAGTAGCTGTTTCTAGCATAGCTAGCTATAATTTATGAAATTTAATTTCTTTATAATTTTATAACTCTATATCTATTTAATATGAAGTATAAAATGCAGTCAAATCGTATAGAGAATACAATGTTCTTTAATATTTATAATAAATAACATTAAATGTGAAAACATGATATTTACCATCGTTTTTCTAGAAAAACTGTTAAATTCTTCAAATGAGGATACTTCCGGTTGACCAACTATAACCAAAATCTAATCAGCTCTTCATATGGATGCAACGAAAAGGAATACGAAAGAATTATATATATTATTACATTATATTCTAAGGACCTTAAAACTTAAAACGTGCTTATTCATTAAAAACTCACCACCGAATTTTTTGACCAAAGACAATACCTTCCTTACCTAAAGGTGACGGAAGCTAAAAATGCAACTGGGGCATTTTACCTCAAGTAGACATTAATACGCATATCGAGATTTTGGTAAATGAGAACGTTTTAAGGTCCCTAGAATCCAATTTTAACATTTTCACGATGATGTCTGTGTGTATGTATGTATAGATCCTCCACTCTAACTCAAATACTATCATTCAAAAAATTTTGAAATCTTGTATTTCGAACTTTTTCTGTAATGGAAAGAACCCATTAGATTTTGGTGAAAATCGGATAACCGAAAATGGCACTTTACTAGAGGCTCAAAATAGTTTTTCTTCGAAAAATACTTTAAATGTTATTTTTTCGAGATTAATGTTATTATAAAAATTAAAGATTATTAAATTTTCTATAGATTTGTATTAATAATTTTTTTATATATTTTATGGATAAATTTATAAAATTATCTATAATATAAAAAAAGCAAATAGAACAATAGAAAAGGAATTCAATACAGTTTCCAGCATAAGTAAATATGTAGGTATGTATTTAGATTAATAAAAATTAACGATTCATAAAAATGTTTAAGTTAATCCTCATTTTTGGATTAATGAATTCAATTATATCCCGGTATTTAAAATTTAATCTTCATTTTATTGTAGCTTCGGTGGCTCAATGGTTAGAGCAACGTCTCATGTCATGAGTGCCCTCGGGGCTCTGGGTTCGAATCCCACTAAGACATGGATGTGTGTGAATATGAACCCACTCTGTAATTGGGATTTAATCCTGTTGAGGGGTTTAAAAAGAAGGTATTTACTTGGATTAGATTAGACTATATTTTAAGAAATAACCTGTCAAAATTAGAGTAAAATTCGCTAATCCAGAAATAAGGATTAACTTAATCTTTTTTATGTTTCGGGCTGTAAATGGCGGGAGGTATTGTGTTGGCCACACCAGATTTTTGATTTTGTAATGTAATGATCATATTTCTAACTGTACTTTAACTAGGAGAGTTAATTAAATTATTATTTAATAAACACTGATTACCATGACTGCATCTCCAATTATTTCCCTACAATCATCCTAACAGTCAAGTAATACCAATAAATTTTTAAAATTAAGTTTCGAAAGTTTAGTTAGGTAGTTGGAATCAGGTAGTGCATAATAATTTCTTGTAGTAGAAACAACAACTTTATATATTTAATCTAAATTTTTATTATACTAACAAATATTTCTGGTGGTTGCTTTCTAAAATTTTCATCCATAAATTAACGCAAATTGCTCTACAATAATAGAAGAGTGTTGTAATTTTGTGTGTTGTGTAGTGATGATTCTTGTTAATGATGATTTGTTTGAGCCTGCAGTTAAATTAGAAACTGTCATTTACACTTTGAAGTAACTGTAATCTCATTGTTAGTTGACTAACTTGTAGTTTTTGTTGCTCCTTAAGATGTAAACAAAAGTTATTCACATTCACAATTAGATTAGAAATTTCGCAGTTAATGTCAGCTTTATTGTTCTGTTTTGAGATGACAATTTACATTGTCTTAAAACAAATGGGTATGTTATTTCAACAAGGAATTATTCCTCTACTTAAATTAACATTTTCACTCTAATATCATTCTTTACTTCTTACATTTACATTTGACGAATTTACAACCGGAAATGTAATTTTGTTATATTTACTCCATTATAGAACAAAACAGAATATATTTCGTACTATACAGAAAATTACTATTTAAACTATTTTTTTTTTTTTTTTAGAACTACTTCACCATCCATCGTAGGTTCACATGTTATCCTTAGTCCAATCCGTGTTTGGGGTGTTTGGGGTATGCCTGTCACTTTACCAGGGCAATGAGTTGACGATAATTTAAAAGCAGCTTTATGTTGACCACTTACGCTTTAACTTGTGATTATTTTGTATTTTCTAATTCCAAACAACCACAATGGGCCCGTCCAACGTTTTTTGATTTTTTTATATGTTACGAAGAATTTAAAAATAGAAATTCCGTATTTTTTGTTTTCTTGAAATTACGCTTAATAACGCCTAAAATAATTATTAAAGTTTTGGCGCGAAAGTTCTGACGTTAGCGTCACTCCGTCATAAGTAGAGAGAACCGACATACGTTACCATTAATATGGCAATATACAATAAATGTTGCATGAATAAAAATACGTATCCATTTGAAACTATGATCAAAAATCTTTAGACCTAATGGTAATAAAGTAAGCCGATAGTTACTATATCATTTAAAAATATATATTTGTTTGATTTACTTGCATGAATAGGTATAGGAGTAGTGTTAAATGTTAATTTATGTAAAACTTCGATAGTACATAAATAAAAATCAAGTAAAATTAATAATTTTTGCTCGTTTTCATAATCAAGTTAATTACTCGCTTTAATTAATGTGACTTTACCACTTTCTTTAATATAATATTGAAGTTTTCATACTCACCTAGTGCCATTATTATAATTAAAATAGTATTTAAATTATTTTCTATTTATAATTAAATACAACAAAGACAGCATTGATTACAATAATAAAGCATAGTTCATAATAAAAAGTAATCCAAAATTTACATTACTATTTACTAAATGATTACAATAATGGCAAGTATTGAGATTACAATAATTAAAACATAAATTATAATATAAATTTACTTAATAAGTAAATTTTCATTTGATCTTAATAAAAAATTACTCGGATATATTAAATATGTGTTTGTTAGAGTATGTGTCAAGCCAATCGCGAATTTATAAACAAAATATACATGGTCCACTTTATAGTGACATTTTCACAGGGAAACTGGACTACTGTAATGACGCTGACGTCACAACATGGCGACCATTTTACGCTAAAAACTTTAATTACATTATTATATGTATAAAAATACAAAATATATAGCAATTTTTATTTCGTTTTCATTTATTTATATTCAAAACTCATATGCGACATGTAATTTTTAAAAAGGCGAAGACTTGGACGGGCCCTTTAGCGAATTGCTAAACCAGCTGAATACGGTGCATGTTCTGTTATTTTTATAATTTTGCCAAAAATTTAAGAAAATGCTCTCTGGTTCAATCCATATATTTTCACGCGCAACGATACTGTAAAAATTGAATAACTAAGTTCTAAATAACTAAACTTTCGCAAGTTATTTTCAAATGATAGATAAATAACCATTTTAAATAATAATGGCGCTATTTTGATAATTAAAATGATCCATCTTTCATTTATGCTAAACCGCTATGGGGGGTTATTCACTTCAAGGATAAAGTGGAAAAATTTCGCAAACAAATGTTCATTACTGGAAGAATTTCTGCGCAATTTATAGCCAAACTCCAGAAATTCCTCTAATAAAAACCCCAATTCCAAATCTCCGGCTCTCATCCCCACGCTATTCAAGCAAAGAAAAAAAGATTAAAAGGAGAAAAAATTAAACCATCAGTCTTAAGTTACTTGGGCATTCTTTCAACGCTTTTCGAACGTATCACCGGCCATTAAAACCTGCTCGATTCATTATCACTCAGTTTGGCGCGTGCGTATGAGAGAGAGGGAGGTAGAGAGTGCAAGGGAGCAATAGAGAAGGAGAGTGCCAACAACAATGCGAGCAGTAATGAATTAATGCCGATTGTTGACAGAGAGGTTGACAGCCTGCCAATAGCAGACCTAATGGCAGATTGTAAGATTGGCAGAAACAAAGTAATTAATACAAAGACGAATGTTGCGTTCTACAAAACTTTTATCGATAAAGATCTATTATACTATTTAAATTACATATACATATGTCGACGAACATTATACCTCAAGTATAGAACTTTTTTCCATTTTCACAAATTTTGAAAAAATAACAAATTCAAAATTTATTAATATTCTACATCTTAATGTCATTTTGCGTAACAAACGGTAACACAAAGATGGACGTATGTTTTTTACCAATCTAGTTTAGATAAAGGATTTGTATATAATACTAGTTCTTTGGAACTTACCTCTATGAAATTTTTCAATACGATTAATTTTCAACATCTATCTTAAGAACTAGTAATGCTAGGCATACGATTCCAGCTTTACGTAATGTGAAAAACACAAACATTTAAAACTGCATTATTTAAACCTTGAAATTATGTTCTTTCCTTTCTATCAAAAAATAAATTTTATGTCTCACTAAAGTAATATGAACTGTTTATTGGTAGGATACTATGTATATAAACATATCTATAACAACCGGGGCATTATATGAGGGCATAATAATTCATTATGCATTCATTATAATCCGATAATCGATTATGGACATTAAATTAGAAATAACATGAACGGTATATAATTAAAATAATTTTCTTTTTAATTAAAATTCATTACAATAATAATAAGAATTGATTCCAACAATTAATACATTAATTGATTACAACAATGGACCTTTTCAATTTAACGGCTATCTCTTTCTATCGCAGCAAATAGTTAGAAAATGGCGCGAACAACTACCAGCTGTCAAACGAAACCTCAAAAATATTGCAGTCATTAAAATACCTGTATTCTCAATGAAAATTTGCATCGTTAGACATTTTAACTTCAATAAAAGCTTTTGTTACTTATTTCGATAAGATTTTTTAAAGTTATCTGAGATATTCTCACATTTTACGTCTAAATTTTTTAGAAACAAACGCCGTAGATTCATGTGTTCTTAGTGTGCGCAGATCCCCACTGCGCATATCTTCTGTCTCTTAAAAACTGAAATGGTCCATTAATATAATAAGAAAACATTTTTGAAAGCACAACACAAAAATCATGTTTTATTTAATACTTAAAATTGATTATGAAAAGGACCTTAAAAAGCAATTTACTTACACCACACTTTTAAATAGTAAGTACGTCGAATTGCAGAATGTAATGTTTCGCATTGATTTTTGACGGATGACGGATCACTAATTTTTTGGGGACGATATTTATCAGCGTTTTAATTCATTTTTGATATTACTTACCGTCATTTGTGCCACATCCAAAGCAGTACAAACTCTCTAAAATGTAATAATATTCAGAAATAAGTGCATAAGAAATAAAGAACTGAGATCTGTCATGTAAAAACGAACCTCAAAATCAAAATATAAAACCGTTTCGATAAAATATCTTCCGAAACATCAAATTCACCCATTCCATCATTTCCAACGATATAGAACGTTTTTTAACTCTATACAAATTTAATATGAAGTATAAAATGCATTCAAATCGTAAAGCGAATAAAATATTCTTCAATATTTATAATAACATTAAATGTAAAAAAATGATATTTAAAATGGTTTTTTCAAGAAAAACTGTTAAAATCTTCAAATGAGGGTACTTCTGGTTGATCAATTATAACCAAAATTTAATCAGCTCTTCATATGGATGTAACGAAGAGGAACACGAAAGATTTATAATTTTTGGAATTGTAGTATTAAAGTTATCGCATTAGAAAATTTTGTCACACACACACACCCACACACGCACACGCACACGCACACGCACCCGCACACGCACACGCACACGCACACGCACACGCACACGCACACGCACACGCACACGCACACGCACACGCACACGCACACGCACACGCACACGCACACGCACACGCACACGCACACGCACACGCACACGCACACGCACACGCACACGCACACGCACACGCACACGCACACGCACACGCACACGCACACGCACACGCACACGCACACGCACACGCACACGCACACGCACACGCACACGCACACGCACACGCACACGCACACGCACACGCACACGCACACGCACACGCACACGCACACGCACACGCACACGCACACGCACACGCACACGCACACGCACACGCACACGCTCACGCACACGCACACGCACACGCACACGCACACGCACACGCACACGCACACGCACACGCACACGCACACGCACACGCACACGCACACGCACACGCACACGCACACGCACACGCACACGCACACGCACACGCACACGCACACGCACACGCACACGCACACTCGTACGCACACGCACACGCACACACACACACAAACACACACACACACACACACAGACATCATCGTAAAAATAGTAAAATAGTATTCTAGGGACCCTAAAACGTGCTTATTTATCAATAACTCACCAACGAATTTTTTGACCAAAAACAACGCATTTGTTTATTTTTGTAATAAATCCATGGCTGCCTAGACTAAGCTCATAAAAACTGTAATTTTAAAATCAATTTTTACGTTTATATGAAGAGGAAAAATAATCGTTTAAAATGGTTTAGATGCAGAATTTAAATCTCTATAACTTTCATTTGAAGTATTTTTGCATAAAATAACTAGGCAACGTTTGCGCAAAGAAAAACTGATTTCCCGTGTTAAACGCCTATGTTCTACCTTTCTATTTACACCCTGTACATTACATTCCTAGGCAGCTATGTAGGGTATATATTTTATACTTAAATTCCAAATAACTTGTTCTAACCTGTTAATGGTTTTGGAGTAGACGATTTTTTCTTGGATATCTAAAATATTTGATGTTGTTCACGTGTCTCGTTACCTGTTTTTGATCTCATTTAGAAGCTATTAAAGCCCAATTTCACGGCTAGTGTTATTCATAGCGGGTAATCTTTACTTTCTCTATTACATCAACATGTAGATCATCTACAGCAGCCGCGGCTTCCTTCTGCCTCGGTAACCCAGGTAAATATCCGGGCAAAAACAACTCCAATTTTATTCCTCGAATGCACGCACAAAAACCTGACAATGACAGTGTGAAAGTCAACAACCATCTGTTCTAATTACACGCCCGTAAAAACGTTAAAACATGGCTGGCCAGCAAAGACTAAGAACGAAGAGGTGAAGACACAGGGAGGGATGTTTGGGGAACTAATCTACGTAGATTAAAACAGTGCAAATGAAATGAAAACATTTGTTTACTCCGACTAATCAACAACAAAGCGAAGAACGAGATTTGTTTCATTAATTGAGAACATGTCATTATATGTACAAAAGGAGTTTGCTGGAAACACCTTACGACGTAGACTGAATTCACTAATTTATTTTTTCTACTACTGACTTCATAAGTGAGATTTGATATCCTAGCAATATTAAGTAATGTATACGTGAAAAAAAATTGATATTCGCAATCGTACATAAAATTTCCCCTCTAGTGGCGCAAATCAGTACTATGACAAGCAATCGTACAAGCGCCATATTAAATAAGTGACAGCTGAGTTCGTAGTGTAGTAATTAATAATTAAATATTTTAACTTATCGCCTTCATATAAATAAGTTTTTAAACTCAGTTTGTGTACATAGTCAACGAAACACAGTGAACAATGTGAACTGTCATATGTCAAACCCATCGTATGGCGGCCATCTTGTTTCGAAAATCAGCGCCTCTATCGTTAATTTCGAATGCGAATAGGTAATATTTATACAGTACATTATAGTAAGTTCTTATAACGGGTCGAGAAAAAAATAAAAGTGTACAGTTTTATATTTTTTGACGTAGTTAATTTTATTTAACAGTTCGTTTTGGACATTTTTTTCTTTGTTTTTCATGTATTATTTTTGTGTAAATCACATAACTATTTCATTATCATCACTGTTAAGAAAACTCATGTAAGTATTCTTTTTACTTCCCGTCATACCGTAGGTAAGGGTGATAATATTATAGGTCCAAAAATTCGATGGTGAGTTTTTAGTGAATAAGCACGAATTAGGGTCCCGCCAGGGCCGGATTATCCATAAGGCAATATAGGCAGTTGCCTAGGGACTCCGACAGCTTGCGGGCGCCGGGGACGAACAAAATACAACAAATTTTCATTATTAAAAATTATCCACAAAAAAAAACTTATACAAAATATTGTCATTTATTCTTTTCTGTCTAGTATATTTGAATCGAATATGTGATTTGGCCGTTGTTTTAAGACCTGTGTCCACGATGCTAGAAATCATTCCGAGTTCTCGATCACATTTTTTGATCATAAACATTGAACTTGCATGACTACAGATGTCAGGTTGGTCGAATTTATGAAGTTAGTTTCAGCCATTTCTACCAATACTAAAAACTAATAAAAAATAACTAAGATATTATCCCGGCAGTAAGTAAATTAAATTTTTACAGCGAATATATTAATTTATTTATAAGTAATTATTTATAATCAATATCAAAAATGAGTAGAACTATATAATATTTTATAACCTTATCATTTTCAAGCTTATCAAACATCAAACGTCAAGATTTTAAATTGGTAACAGTTAAATGAAATTAGCAACTTGTACAAAAAAATGGGACAGAACGCATTTTTCTATTCTAGTTTTCAATTCGATTTTTGCGTCCGAGTTGGTAGTGTCCACAATCCGAGATATCGAATTGCGAACTATATTCGAGAACTCGGATAGATTTCTAAGATCGTGGACACAGGCCTTTAGGAAGGTGTTGAGAGCCTATGTTTTGTAGTAAATAGACAAATAGACTGATGCTGAAAATATTTTGATATTTGACAAATACTTACTTTTTAAATACGCATGTTCTGAATGCACGAATCATATTCTTAAAGGTGTATTCACAAATGAAAATTAGGTTTATGGTTTTTGTTTAGGTTTAAGTAAGTCATTCATAAATGTAAAATTAAATTACCTGAAAATTAGTTTAGATATGTACAGGCATCCTATGTAAATGCTTCACAAACAAGATTAAAATATCGGTAGATCAGTACTCAACAAAACACCTGTGCGCCGTGAAACTATCATTCGCTTGGCATTATTGGTTATATTTCAGCAATTTAGTTATGACAGTCTCCATGTTCTTCTCGCATTTGTTTAAAAAGCCGAATCCACCAAGTGGATACTAAATAAAGAGGGGTGTATATATCTACATCATTTCAGACTCGTTCTCAATGGTGAAGTTTGTAACGTCAAACTAAATCATAAACCTGAAGTTTGGACCTTGCAATGTTTAGCTTTATGATTTGGATTTAGAAGTGAGAATGGAGTCATTACATAATATGCGGCCAAAGTCTTTAAATCTAAAGTATAAACCATAAATCTAAACCTAATTTTTATTTGTGAATGCACTTTAAGAGTCCAACATTTAATGTTTTATTATTATTGTTATTATTATTATTTTAACAGTTTTGTTGTGTGGGGGGGGGGATCTATAATATAGTTGCCTATGGGCGAAAAAAGTCATAATCTGGCCAGGGGGCCCCACAACACGTTTTTACTATTTTTACGATGATTGTGTGTGTGTGCTTGCGCGTGCGTGTGTGTGAGTGCGCGTGCGTGTGCGGGGGCGTGTGCGTGTGTGACGATTTTTTCGTCCACGATAACTCTTATCACAAACTTCCGAATATTTCTATTTTCCGTATTTAAGCTTTCTGCAGTCATATACAGAGTTGATTAGATTTTGGATAAAATTGAATGACCGGAAGTGATAATTCTCAAAAATCTGTTAAGAGCTCCAAATTAAGTACCACTTCCAGCTTATCATATAAGTATAGTCAAAATCTAAACGTTGTTTCAAATTATACACGTGTTTTAAATACCACATTTGAGAAGTTATGGATCATATTTTAATATATTTTTTCAAGAAAATCTGTTTATAGCTTCCTGTAAAGTAGTACTTCTGGTTTATCAATTTTAGAAAATATCTAATATCTCGTTCTCATTAATATAAAAGTCTTAAATACCAAATTTGACAAGTTTTAGAATATATCATAACATATTTTTCACAAAAATCGGTTCAGAGCTTCAAGTAAAGTATCGCTTCCAAATGATCAATTTTAGAAAAAGTCTAACATGTCATTCTTATTAATATAAAAGTCTAAAATACCAAATTTAAAAGGTTTTCGATTGTATCAATATATTTTTCACGAAAATCTGTTCAGAGGAGACATTGTAGCTCAGTTGATACAACATCCTACTAGACAATGTAAGGTCCTAGGTTCAAATCCCAGTGAAGTCCAAGAATTTTTCACAAAAACTCTTTCTTCGGCATTAAAGGTACGCATGTCGTTCACAGTTCTGAATGTTATAGAAATAACTGTGTAATTTTTTACCTTCCGTCACCTTTAGGTAAGGAAGGTATTGTCTTTGGTCAAAAAATTTGATAATGAGTTTTTAATCAATAAGCACGTTTTAGGGTCCCTAGAATACGAATTTACTATTTTTACGATGATGTCTGTATGTGTGTGTGTGTGGATGTGTGTGTGTGTGGATGTGTGTGTGTGTGTGTGTGTGTGTGTGTGTGTGTGTGTGTGTGTGTGTGTGTGTGTGTGTGTGTGTGTAACAAAATTTTCGTCTGCGATAACTCTAATACTACAGTTACAAAAATTATAATTTTTCGTATACTTCTTCGTTACATCCATATGAAGAGCTGATTAGATTTTGGTTACAATTGGTCAACTGGAAGTACCATCATTTGAAGATTTTAACAGTTTTTCTTGAAAAAACTATGTTAAATATAATTTTTTCACATTTGATGTTATTATAAATATTAAAGAATATTTTATTCTCTATACGATTTGACTGCATTTTATGCTTAATATTAAATAAATATAGAGTTAAAAAATTATAAAGAAATTAAATTTCATAAAGTAGCCATAGCTATGGAAACAGCTACTATATTAATAAAATTCTGATTGAAAGATGCCAGTGTCAAGTGAAATTGACATAGTGTGTTTGTCTTATAATTTTACTAAAAATGTAGGATCCTTTGCTTTCTGTATGGAATTTGTATAAAATACATACAACTGCTTTAAGGTAATGTACAAGAAATAATAATAATAAATCTTTTATTTCTGCAGATACATTACACAGTATATAGAAAACGTCACAAAATAATAATTTTCTGTATGAAATTTGCATAAAATACATGCAACTGCCGGAAGGTAATGTACAAGAAATAGAATATTTAATTTAGCAAGGAACTTTCCGTATGAAATTTGTACAAAATACATACAACTGACGGAAGGTAATGTACTGGCCACATCAGATTTTTTTGTTATAATTTTGCAAATATCTTATAATATCTAAAATATTATACGTCCACTTCTTCATTGACTTATTGTTAGTGAATATTTCTTCTTCGAAAGGGTTGATATTAGAAAAGAAGTAAAATAATGATGGGTGAAAAGCGTTGATGACTATCCACATCGTCTCGTACGGACATACACTAACTCGATCAGAAGTTTCCGCGGTCTCACATATTTGTCGCGCTAATAGATATCTATGTGTATTTGTGTGTGACGTAATTGTGTCGGGTCGTGACGTCACATCCACATCCGCTATCGCCTCCCAAGGGATGGGGCAGAATGCGGGAATTAGCAAACAATAAAGAAGAAGGAGAACAAAAAAGATTTTACTGGCTATTAGTAATTACATCAAATATGAAATATTACATCTACGAGTATGAAACACTGAAAATTTTCGAGCCCGATACCAAAATATTTTGGCCGGTTTACATTTTTAACAAACAAATTATAAAATCTACGCAAATGGTTTCTAGAAATTTCTTTCGACTAATTTAAGATATAGATTTTAAACTGAATTATGTTATTATTAATACCAATTTTAATTCTATTAAACATGCAGCCCTGCAAATTTTTCTGTGACTAAACTATTATTCACGAAAGATGACTATTCAAGGTCAGTTGTGAGCCGTCTGATATAATATTACTTGCAGATAACTTCATTGCATTTCGTAAGCATAGGAGTGCAACATTAAATATTTATGGACACATTTTAACTGAAAAAATAAGAGTAATTTATTTAAAAATTATGTTTCGTTTTAAATAATGCCTTTCTGAAAGATTTATGCCCTTCACTTATGTTTTTGAAAAAATCAAAAACATAGTCTTAACTATAAACCCAGTAATAATAATTTGATTTAAAAGGCAACGCCACTGGGTAAATATTAGCACAGATGGCAGTGTAGTAGATAATTAGGCATCTGTAATTCTACGACATATGTCCTTATTATTTATAATGTGTTAGAAAGTAATGCCACTATTTACGTATATCTGTCCCTCCATATAAATTAAATAGACATAGGTCATATAATCTTTCTCTTTCTAATACAAAAGATTGCCAACCTACTGCTGTAAAGTGATGTGTATTCTTTCTTCTTACAAATGACCTTGAATAGTCATCTTTCGTGAATACTAGTATATCTCTAGTTTTATTATGCTCTAGTTTTAAATTCTGAGAAAATCAGCTCAATATACACATATTAATAAAAATATGGTATGTTTCGTTATATCTTATTTTGTGTCATTTTGCAGTTTGTTGTAATATTACTTTATTTAACAAATCTGTTAGTTGTGCCTATTTTTTAAAAAAAATCCGGTTTTTGAATTTTACTGTCAACTAAACATCTATTTTGTTCCATAAAATCAATTAGGTAATATTGTTTTTTTTTGTTTAATAATTCTTTGTAACCAGCTAGACCTTTTTATAGACACCTTTATAAATAAATTAATTGTCATACCTTTCAAAAATGCAGGTGACATGATACTATTTAATTCAACAATCTGCGATAAATTTATCAAAGACGAGCGTTTTTGATTATTCTGTTTCTCACGTCATATCACTCTTTAACGGACCCGTTAAAAATAACAAAATTAACGGACAGCCAACAAAAAATTTAACGGATCGTTAAAAATTAAATTTTAACGGCCTCTAAATTTTAACGGAAAAGTTCCAGAATACACCAATTACCTACCTAAATACAGAAATATTTAATATCTTCCTGATTATTTATTGAATGGTTCTTTGATCTATTTATGTAAAAATTAATCAACGATATTTATACCGTAAAATTTGTATGCAAATATAACATGTGAACTTTTATACAATGCTTACAGTAATAGTACATACACACTAATTTAAAAAATCGATCGTTCTTGATTAATTCTTAATAAATGATTGCAATTTAACGAAAATAGGTTAATATGTGTCATGTATCCCTCAGATCACATGTGAAATGATTGAAGTCGTTGATTCAATATCGGGATTTTTGTCAAATTTAATAAAAAAATTGTGGGAAAATTCTGTCAACTCCATGTTATTTTTCATAAGACACTTCAGTCTGATATGATTTGGGTGAAATTAAATAAATTTTCGCAGGAAATAAAATTATAGGATGGAAGATATTTACTTTATATGTCTTTAAAATCAAAATTCCAGAATAATGAAAAAACGTAATTATTGACAACAACTTTTGATTAAAAGCAAAGAACTTTGGATAGACAAAATACTTTAGTGCTATTGATAGAATAAATCGAAATTTTTAATGGAGAATGTCAAGTTTGACAGAAAAGTATGCTCGGTATTATATTTAATATTATTACATTCGTATTAATTTATAATTTAAACAATTTATAGTAAATTTTTCGGTAATGAGCTACCTAATGAACATTCATTGTTCTCTGCATTTTTACCTCCCGCTACCCTTGGTAAGGGAGGTATAGGGATCGTGCTAAAAATCGCATATCGAGATTTTGGTAAATGACCACGTTTTAAGGTCCCTAGAATCCAGTTTTAACATTTTCACGATGATGTATGTGTGTATGTGTGTATGTGTGTATGTGTGTATGTGTGTATGTGTGTATGTGTGTATGTGTGTATGTGTGTATGTGTGTATGTGTGTATGTGTGTATGTGTGTATGTGTGTATGTGTGTATGTGTGTATGTGTGTATGTGTGTATGTGTGTATGTGTGTATGTGTGTATGTGTGTATGTGTGTATGTGTGTATGTGTGTATGTGTGTATGTGTGTATGTGTGTATGTGTGTATGTGTGTATGTGTGTATGTGTGTATGTGTGTATGTGTGTATGTGTGTATGTGTGTATGTGTGTATGTGTGTATGTGTGTATGTGTGTATGTGTGTATGTGTGTATGTGTGTATGTGTGTATGTGTGTATGTGTGTATGTGTGTATGTGTGTATGTGTGTATGTGTGTATGTGTGTATGTGTGTATGTGTGTATGTGTGTATGTGTGTATGTGTGTATGTGTGTATGTGTGTATGTGTGTATGTGTGTATGTGTGTATGTGTGTATGTGTGTATGTGTGTATGTGTGTATGTGTGTATGTGTGTATGTGTGTATGTGTGTATGTGTGTATGTGTGTATGTGTGTATGTGTGTATGTGTGTATGTGTGTATGTGTGTATGTGTGTATGTGTGTATGTGTGTATGTGTGTATGTGTGTATGTGTGTATGTGTGTATGTGTGTATGTATGTATGGATCCTCCACTCTAACTCAAATACTATCATTCAGAAAATTTTGAAACCTTGTATTTCGAAATTTTTCTGTATTGGAAAGAACCCGTTAGATTTTGATGAAAATCGAATAACCGAAAATGACACTTTACTAGAAGCTCAAAATAGTTTTTCTTCAAAAATACCTTTAAATGTTATTTTTTCGAGGTTAATGTTATAAAAAATAAAGATTATTAAATTTTCTATAGATTTGCATTAATACTTTTTCTATATATTTTATGGGTAAATTTATAAAATTATCTATAATTTAAATTCCAGAGCCTACGCTTTAAACAAACAAAACGCAGTTATTTAAATGTATGTAACTGACAGATAAATGTCTCTATCAAAGAACATTATTTCAAAATAATATTAGTAATATTTTAAAAAGAAAAAAGTAAATAGAACAATAGAAAAGGAATTCAATACAGTTTCCAGCAAAGTAAATATGTAGGTATGTATTTAGATTAATAAAAATTAACGATTCACAAAAATGTTTAAGCTAATCCTTATTTTTGAATGGTTAGAGTAACGCCTCATGTCATGTCTCATGAGTGGTCTCGGGGCTCTGGGTTCGAATCCAACTAAGGCATGGATGTGTGTGAATGTAAACTCATTTTGTAATTGGGATTTAATCCTGTTGAGGGGTTTAAAAAAAGTTAGTTACTTGGATTAGAGTAGACTATATTTTAAGAAATAAACTAGAGTAAAATTCGCTAATCCAAAAATAAGGATTAACTTATTCTTTTTTGTGACTCGGGCTGTAAATGGCGGGAGGTATTGTGTTAGCCACACCAGATTTCTTTTTCAGGATGTCTCTTTTTTCTCTAATTTTAATTTGTAGCTTCTTTTGATTTGCACCACAGATATAAGGGAAGAAATGTTTAATGGTCGGAAACATAGCTTCTTTTCTTTTGCCTATCAAGGGTTTTAATCAAGATTAATTGTGGGTAGATATGTATACAAACTATTGTCATAGAAATGGAATTTCGGGAAAGCGGTTCCCCAAAATTATGAGATGGGTTAATTTTTTGTGAGGATTTATTTAACACGCCTATTCCAAGCACAATAAATTTAGAGAGACATTAAGGATTGTATATTTATAAGGATGACATAAATATGAAGTTAGTAAACACAAAATTAAAATACAGGAAAGTAGAAATAATTTATGTAAATCTAGTTAAATAAAATACTTTAAGAAAAATTTGAGGTGGCCAGCACATTACCATCTATCAATTTCTTATACATATTTTTCTCTAAATTCCATAGGCAAAATATAAAATTTTACCAGAAAAATTGACACGACATTAACATCTGTCAATGAGTAATATATGTACATTTAAAAATTTTATGTTTGTGTTATATCTCGAGAATTATTAAGTTTTGAAAAAATCTAATTATACCACGATATTCTACATAAAAAATCTGATGTGGACACCACACGATTTCCTTGTACGCAAGACCAATATGAAGTATAGACCCAATTATAAAATTTCACGTATTTGACGTAATTTGACATTAACATCTATTTTTTATTTTTTTGTTATTTTTTGTCTTAATTCATAGCAAGCTTCATTACAAAAACCAAAAAATATATAAGTTTTAAATTTACATATCTCGCTTATACAAAAGGCTAATTTAATAATACTTCATGTGCTAGACGCAGAATTTAATTGTCTAAAACTCTTATTTGAAACATTTATTTCTAAAATCAAAATGAAACCATTTTATTCAAGAAAAACTGTTAACAACTTCATGTAATATATCACTTCCGGTTAGCCTGTTTTAACCAAAATCTGCTATGTTATTCCAATTGATATAAAAGTCTTATATACCAAATTTGAAAAGTTTTGGATTATATTTTAATATAGTTTTTCATTAAAATCTATTATAGGCTTCAATAAAGTACCATTTCTGGAAATTATGTAATGACCAAAAAGGGAGGTGCACAACTAGATGTTATAGAAGTCCTAAATACAAAATTTCAACTTTCTACGGCTTACCGTTTTTGAGTTATGCGAGATACGTACGAACGTACAGACGTCACGACGAAATTAGTCAGAAGGGATTCAGGGATGTTCAAAATGGATATTTCCGTTGAAATCTGAAAACCGAAATTTTTCGCGAATGCAATACTTCCTTTACTTTGTACAAGGAAGTAAAAACAATATAAAAATTATTTAAACAATTTTTCATTATCTCTCAATAAGCATGAAACGAGGTATTTTCAAAATCAGCGAAATCAAGCTTTAGCCTGTAACTCAAAAACAAATTTTCTACAGCGGGCATAATGAGGAACTCGAGTTTGTTTCACCCTGTACAAACATTTTTTTTTTGCAAAACTAAGTTTAAATACAACGCGAATATCCATGTTTTTAAAAATTGTAAGTTTGTCCTCGACTGATATTTTTGATAATTTAATGAATTTATAAAATAGGTAGTCTTTAAGATTTGAACCTTGACAACGTGACAACACGCACTTTTGTATATGTAATATGGAATAGGTAGGTAACAAGGATATTTTATAAAAATAATAAGTATATTTTTTAGAATCGCGAAAAATAAGTATTTTCTAAGAAATACTAATTAAATTCTTGATTAGTATCACTTCCGGTTTGCCAATCCAATCATAATTTACGAGTAACTAAAAGAAAGTTTGTCTATTTATATAGTTTTTTATTTATTTTACAATTAAGATAAATTGAATACGAGATCCTCATATACGAGTATATACAGGTGCCCATTTTAAAAGTTCCCGCCTGAAAATTCATGAATAGGCAATCCATGATACATTTCATAAGTGACGTGGTTTTTAAAATTTTGTTTTGTTCTTATACCTACTGCGATTATTCGATTTCGCCTATTCTTAAAATATCACGCGGGAACTTATAAAATGGGCATCCTGTATACATATGTACAGGGTGGTGACTTGGACGGCGCAAAATTGTGGTTTCAATGATAATATCTTAAGGTACAGTTATTTGCTCCCCTAATTATTTTAGACTAAATTGTATTTAGGTTTTTGCTATAAAAAAATATTGGATCCGAATATGCTATTGTTTAACATTTTTCAATTTCCGGTACAGTAAAAATAGTCAAAAACCATAATAACATTTTTGCAAAAATCTTTGATGCAATGGAACAAAAATTTAAACAATCGTACAAACATCTGTTATAGATTCTTCACGTTTAAACATTAAAGGAATCTATAATTTCATTCTCGTCAAAAAAACTTTGTTGTAATAACTTTTACATTGTTGCCATCAACTACAATAAAGGTGTTTTCATTTTCCCCGTTTTGAAAATAAGTTTAAACGTCAAGAATCAAGAATATATGACAGATGTTTACGCTTTTGTTTACATTTTTGTTTCATGGTACCAATGATTTTTACAGAAATGTTATTATTGTTTTTTATTATTTTTACGGTTCCGGAAATTGAAAAATTATAAACAATAGCATATTCGGACGCAATATTTTTTTTTTAGCAAAAACCTAAATACAATTTTGCTCTAAACTAATTAGGAGAGCAAATAACTACATATTAAGATTTTATCATTGAAACACCTATGCTGCGTCGTCCAAGTCACCACCCTGTATATCATATCAGGCAAAAAAACAGATTTTTTTTAAAATCGATTAATCGGTCGATTAATCGGTATTTCGAGCCGAACACGTGATATTTAGCTGAAAACGATATTTTTAAACCGTTTCTATAAAAAAGGAAACAAGACACTTTTTAAATTTTTTAACTATTGCTAATAAAAGAATAAACAATGTACAAAATTGCTACATTCAAAATTAATGAAATGGAACGAAACATAGTGCACACGAAAATTCGTAACATGGAAAAACAGTTTTCTTTGAACTACATGTACCGTAAAACTACTTTGGCATCCCAAAAAAATCAGAATTTAGCCTCCAAATTCGTATGTTAAATAATGACTTAAGTTTTACAAGACAAAGAAGAATGTTGTTTGTTTTTAGCAAACACACAAAAACTAAGTAAGATCTCAAATTTTAGTTTAGTGATCCATTCTTAGTAATATCTCCAGGTAAGAAACTAAATTTCAAATCAAAATTTCCGATCTAATCTCTGACATCTAAATGTTGAATCTTGCACATAAGAAAAATTACATATTAAGAAAAAAATTAAAGACTTCGTTATAGGGTTTCAAGTTCCCATGTCCTGTTAAACAAAACAGCATCACATAAAAACCAGAGTCTCGTTTGTTTCGCACTAGCCAGCGCGATCCCTTGGAACTTGACCTGTCAACTCTGACAAACGACTTTCTCCCTTACAGCGCTTGTTATAAGGGTGAGAGTGTTCTGTCTTGTGACGGTTGCTTGTGAAATCTGTTTGAGTGACCCCATCTGGACATATGTTAATTAAGCCCGGACAATATTATATTTAATTGTCTCGGGAAAGGGTTAAATATTAAGCAGGGACGTGTTAAAACCGTAGGGGATGATTAAGAATTAGATTAATGCTGTGAGAATGAAAAAGCGTTAGTTTTTTGTAGTAAGCCATGGAGAAACATTACAGGGCATTTATAAATGACAGCTTTGGGAGTGGACCTTTCCGAGAATTTGTATAAATGTATTTATTATTAAGATTAGTTTGGAAAGAGACGGATCTTTTTCAATGGGGTGTTTCCAAGATTTGTTAGATTGATTTGTTTTTATTGGACACACAAAATCGAGGTCTCTACACATCAGTAGCTTTAGAAAAACCAAATATATATATATATGTATACAGGATGTCCTATAACTTCAGGTATATATTAGATGGGCATATAGTTCTTAATGTCCTGATTACGGAACAAAAATAATTTTATCAAAATTCAAAAATTAGTTTTTGAGGTTTTTGAAGGAAACAGTTTTGGGACACTGGTTGAATAGGTTGTGTGTTTTTTTCATTACATACACATCTCCCAAACTTAATTGGTGTGACAAAGCTTTACGTAATTGCATATATTAATTTCATTGTTAAATTATTTTATGTAATAGTTATAACTAATTTCACTATTCAAATATTATAGTATCCAGGGGTACATAAAATGTAACTACCCATAATTATAGGAATTTTGAAAAAAAAAATTTTGTTCCGTAATCAAAACATTAAGAACTATATGCCCTTCTAATATGTACCTGAAGTTATGGGACACCATATATATATACTGTGTGTCCCAAGTAAACCTTGACATAGGCGTTTAACATGGGAAAACTGATTTTTGTGAATAAAAAGTGTCCGGCTTAAAATTAAGCCATGCTATTTAACATGATAATAGTACATTACCTCGTATACCTTATTTAATATTAATTACAATATTATCATTGCGTAAATCAGAGAAAATTATAAATATCTGTCAATAAATATTTGTTTCAATATTTTATTACGTAATATCAAAATAATTGCAATTGTCATTGTAGGTCAATGGTTAGCATAGTTGACTGTGGAATGGGATGACGTTTAGAGGTTGGGTTTCGAATCTCCGTCAAGACAGTTTTTTATTATTTTTTTTATGAGAAACATCAATTCCATTTCGGTTGTAGGAAAAATGTTGTATGCAACACGTGTGTAAAATAGTATTTTTGTCTCGTGCTACAATTTCGCACTCGACCAAAAAAGTATTACTTTACACACTTGTTACATAACTATTAAATGTTATTTTTCGAGATTAATGTTATAAAAATTAAAGATTATAAAATTTTCTATAGATTTGCATTAATACTTTTTTTACATATTTTATAGATAAATTTATAAAATTATCTATAATTTAAATCACAGAACCTACGCTTTAAACAAACAAAATGCAGTTATTCAAATGTATGTAACTGGCATATAAATGTAACTATCAAAGAACTAATCATTTCAAAGTAATGTTTTAAAAAGAAAAAAGTAAATAGAACAATAGAAAAGGAATTCAATACAGTTTCCAGCATAAGTAAATATGTAGGTATGTATTTAGATTAATAAAACTTAACGATTCACAAAAATGTTTAATCTAATTCCCATTTTTGGATTAGTAAATTCTATTTTATCCCGACATTTAAAATTTAATCTTCATTTTATTATAGCTCCGGTGGCTCAATGGTTAGAGCAACGCCTCATGTCATGAGTGCCCTCGTGGCTATGGTTTCGAATCCCACTAAAGCAAACATCGTGTGAATGTAAACCCACTCTGTAATTGGGATTTAATCCTGTTGAGGGGTTTAAAAAAAGGTAGTTACTTGGATTAGATTAGATTATATTTTAAGAATTAAACTGTCAAAATTAGAGTAAAATTCGCTAATCCAAAAATAAGGATTAACTTAATCTTTTATGTGATTCGGGCTGTAAATGGCGGGAGGTATTGTGTTGGCCACACTAGATTTTTACTTCCTTGTACGAAGTAAAGGATGTATTGTATTCGCGAAAAATTTCGGTTTTCAGATTTCAACGGAAATATCCATTTTGACCATCCGCGAATCCATTTTGACTAATTTCGTCGTAACGTCTGTACGTAACATCTAGTTGTGCACCTCCCTTTTTGGTCATTACATAATTTCCAGAAATGGTACTTTATTTGAAGTCTATAATAGATTTTAATAAAAAACTATTTTAAAATATAATCCAAAACTTTTCAAATTTGGTATATGACTTTTATGTCAATTGGAATAACATAGTAGATTTTGGTTAAAACAGGCTAATCGGAAGTGATATATTACCTGAAGTTGTTAACAGTTTTTCTTGAATAAAACGGTTTCATTTTGATTTTAGAAATAAATGCTTCAAATAAGAGTTTTAGAGAATTAAATTCTGCGTCTAGCACATCAAGTATGATTAAATTAGCCCTTTGTATAAGCGAGATATGTAAATTTAAAACTTATATACTTTTTGGTTTTTGTAATGAAGCTTGCTATGGATTAGGACAAAAAATAACAAAAAAAAAAAATAATACAAAAATAGATGTTAATGTCAAATTACGTCAAATATGTACAATTTTATAATTGGGTCTATACTTCATATTGGTCTTGCGTACAAGGAAGTCGTGTGGTGTCCACATCAGATTTTTTATATTAGGGATGTTTAATTAAATCATATTTTAACATTAAATATTTCGAAATATAAATATAGGAATATAAACTCTTAGTTACCGGGATTTAAGATGTGAGTTTGTTATTAGTTTCAAGGATATAAATGTTTGACATTGACTAGGGTCATACACAATATATTTAAGGTTAAGTATTCATTTCAGTGTCATCATAGACGAAAAGAATTTACGTTTTAAAAACTTTTACTTTTCGCTTGTAGTTCTCGACGTCGTACTTTTTCTCCATCGATTAACTCTCAGCGTTGATGTGTTTCGTCGTCGCCCAAAATATCCGAAATATAAAAGTGTAATTTCGATTAGATGCGCGTCTGTTTAATTTTAGCCAACCGCTAATTTAACAAACGCTAATCGTATGTATTTCAACGGTTTTAAAAGTGCTGTAACTTTGTCAGGTCCTTGGGCAGATGTATTTTTAACTGGCAAAAATAAAATTCTTTCTAGTTTACGCAATGTACTTTAAAAATTAATTGCTCCGGTTATTTAAATCTTTTTTTATTTTTTTCTCGCCTGCTTCTCGAGCCAATTATTTCAAAAGTAAATACGATTTCAGTTTTTTGTGAATTGTTACAAACGTAAGTTGGAATTATTTTTAAATTTTGCATTACCTTGCCAGTGAAATACTGGATGTATATTATAAACATTTTTTCAAACCATTGCTCGCATTTTTTCCAACAATTACTCAAAACACACAGAAATATTCCTTTGATTAAAAACTAAAATTAAAACAAACCTTTTATTACAAACTTAACAATTCACAAATGAATAAAAGATGAAGAAATATTATCGTGTAAAAATTAATTAAAGATTTGATGATATATTTATTTACATATTTAAAAGAAAAGGTAGAATTAATCATATGCTTCTGTCATCATTAAAGATATTAATATGGTACTGAATATTGTAACAGGAAATGTCAGTAACTTTTAAAAGTAGAATTTTAATGCCAGGTGTTGACATATGTGACAACAATTTGTCAATTTGAAATATGAACTAATTTAAAAAAATAATATTTTGCATTTACTAACTACCTATAAGATGTCTAAAGTAACGTGCGTAACATGGGGATCTTCTTGAAGATATACGAAGTCGGTTAAATGAATAGGTGGCTAGGTAGTAGTGACGTGAAAATAAAAATGAATCGGGTACCTACCCTATTAACCAAGACCTGTGGTTTATATAAAAACACATTTTTCTTGTGTCAGTCAAAACTGAAAAAAAGCTTACAATTTTACTTCATATTTTGAAACGAAAATAAAATTGCCGTATAAGAATATTTATTTAAAAATATACAAATTATTATAAAAAAATATAAAAACAAAAAATAAAATTCTATTCATACACAGGATGATTCATCGGTCTGTCCTCTCTTTATAACTCTTTTATTTTAAGTCAGATAGAAAAACTCTTGAAATATAATTTATATGTTATATTATTGTCTATCTTCGTACCATGTACATTTGTATACAGGGTGCTCCCTTTAAGCGCAAGAGTATGTAACTTTAAATTTTTTAATGGAAAACCCTACATATATATATATAGGTATATATATATATATATATATATATATATATATATATATATATATATATATATATATATATATATATATTTTGATAGTAAATTAGATTCCCTTTAAAAAAGTATTCAGTAATAAGGGGTCTAAAATTATAAATTAAGAAGTTATTTACCTTTATTCGTTGAATGCTATGTTTGTATCATGTTATTATTAACAAAGTATGCTATGGATAATTTGATCAATTGTTGAAGGACAAGTTTTCGAGCATTTATTATAATTTTGCATTATTTAGTCCGTCACTAAATTTTAATAGCCTCTTTGTAATTAGTCTAATGTTTAAAATAAGTATTAATAAAAAAGTATCAAAATTTTGTATTGAATTATGATTGTTTCCACTACGAACTACTATTTTTTATGAACGTAAATAACTTCTTAATTTATAATTTTAGATCGCTTATTAATACTTTTTTAAAGGGAATATAATTTACTATCAAAATAAATAAATATATATAGGGTGTTCTATTAAGAAATATAAAGTTACATATTGCTGCGCTTAAACGGAACATCCTGTATACAAATACATATGATATGTAGATAGACAACAATATATCATATATATTATATTTGAAGAGTTTTCTGTCTGACTTAAAATAAAAGAGTTATAAAGAGAGGACAGACCGATGAATCACCCTGTATATATATATATATATATATATATATATATATATATATATATATATATATATATATATATATATATGTATGTATGTAGAAAACTTTAAAATTCCGAACAGTTTGAAAGTTATTTAAAAAAACTGAAAATCGCGATATTAGATAATGTCAATTAACTCCGTAATTAAAGAAGATATAAAAATATGTTTCATATAAAAGTTTCATGATTTGATGAGACAATCTTAAAAATAAAATTTACGATGGCGGTTTCCAAGATATACGAGCATATATATTGTTACACGTTTGATCGGCTGGGGTCTGTGAGGACAAAATGACATGCGGCAACTATTTGAAATTTTGAAAAACAGTTTTGTATAGGTAAAATAGTTGCTATTCAGATACTTGAAAGGTACTGTGGCGGTAAAATTTTTAAAAGAAATAATAAACAAATTATCTAAAAATTTCAATTTGTCGTGGACTCACAGTCACAGACCACACCCGACAGACGGAGGATTGATCTGTTAGTCGGTTATTCCTGTGACAAAATTTTCTAATGCGATAACTCTAATATTACATTTCCAAAAATTATAATTCTTTCGTATTCCTCTTCGTTACATCCATGTGAAGAGCTGATTAGATTTTGGTTAGAATTGATCAAACGGAAGTACTCTCATTTGAAGATTTTAACAGTTTTTCTTGAAAAAACGATGTTAAATATCATTTTTTCACATTTAATGTTATTACAAATATTAAAGAATATTTTATTCTTTATACGATTTGAACGCATTTTATTTTTCATATTAAATGGATATGGAGTTAAAAAATTATAAAGAAATTAAATATCATATATTAGCCAACTATGTTATGTCCGGAAACAGCTGCTACATTAAGAAAATTCTAATTGAAAGGTGTCAGTGTCAAGTGCAGTTGACAGTATGGTTGTGTTATAATTTTACTGGAAATATGGGACCTTTTGCTTTCTGTATGGAATTTGTATAAAATACATACACCTGCCTTAAGGTAATGTACAAGAAATTAAATCTTTTGCAAGGAAGTTTCTGTATGACATTTATACAAAATACATAGAACTGACGGAAGGTAATGTGCTGGCCACATCAGATTTTTTTCATTCATGGCATTCTAATTCTACATAAAAATAATAACATGTATTTATTTTTTCCATTCATGGCACACTTATTATAGTTATATTTAAATCAAATTAATATAAAATTTATTATGGATTTTTCTCAAAAAAATCATCAAATTTATATTTCAAAATGGCACAATTTTGCTCATTTAATCAAATTCGTATCTCTTCAAATAAAAAAGTTACTAATAGTGAGCAAGCTTATTGAGACAGTCTGTAATGAAAATTTTAATTTTACAGTTTTTATAATGAAAATCACTGCATTTTGATTTGCAGTTCCTTAGGATATTTTTTGTAATAACGCAAAAAAATTATCAGTATAGTTGACTATAGTTTTCATATTAAAAATATATTACGAGCGCAATTTTATAATAAAAGTGCTTTTACGGAGCGCACTTTTATATTATATTCTTATAAGCAATGTGTTCCATAAAAGCACTTTTACTGTAAAAGTCCGATCTTAATACGGGCCATAGGCGCTTATTCACAGACCAACATTTGTTAAATGAAGATTAAAATAAGGAAATTAACTGGTCTTGCACTTATATGCAGTGGCAATAAAAAATCGTGGAATTTATTTACTTATAATAATTTAATTTATTTCAAACAATAAAAATATGAATAACAATTATTAAATCAGATTCTTGTATGATCGCTTCGACAACAAAAGTTCATAAAATACCTATGGCAACACTGTTTAGAATTAACCTTTTTTTGTATAGGTAGGTATGTATTTCTTAACAGTAAATTTAATTCCATAACCTCCATTAGGTTCTTCAAATCAAACTGCATTGTTGTACCTAGGTTTTTTACAATATTCTGATGATTACCCATAAAAAAATTATGAACATAGAACATGAATGTTTCATTAACTCTTACCAGGGCCGCGCCGTGCGGGTGGGCAGGTTGTGCCCCGCACAAAGACGTCTGACTTTGAGGGGCGCTGTTTCAAGACAGTAAAAAAATAATAGTAAATTTTTATAAAATGCTCTTTTTCGTAAAGACAAAATTATTATAAAACTTACAAATTAACGTGATAGAAGTGAACAATATATTTTTTAATTTGTTTGCATTAGAGTTCTAGTTTTAAGTAATAGTTATTAACGTCATAAGGCTGATATGTAGCAAATAACAGATGAGGTTGAATGTTGTGAAATCGAGGCGATAGCAGAGATTTTATAATCAACCGTGTCTGTTATTTGTATATCAGCCGTGTGACGTTCAGTATTTTTCATAATAACATAAAATATCTTCTTAAAATTCTATTTTCTGTGGCATATTGACAGGTGACAGCTCTTCATGACAATTTCATGATGCTGAGATTTTTTTTAGGAACACATGATTTTTAATAATTGTACTGTTATAAAAAATAACGGCCGTGGCTGTTTTGATGGATATATTGGTTGAGCATACGGTACTGTTAAAGCACATTTAACAGTATGGTATTATGAAAAATAATTATCGTATCAATCAGTTCGTTATTATTCTAGCATTGTTATATTGAAATAATAACTATGAAAATGTTGATTACAACAATGAATATATTGATTATAACTCAAGAATATTGATTACAAGAATGAATCCCACAATGAATCCAATATTTAAATACCTATTATCATTTTGCAAAGAATCAAATGCATATACAATTCTGAAATCTGTTGTAAAATTGTTGATTACAACAAACGATTTTGACTATAACCTACTCGTATTGATTATAAGAATGAATCTAGGAAAATTTCATCAATATAATAAATCTAGTAATTTTGAAGAACAAAAAGTATAGTTTAAACTTTAATTTGCAAATTTTATATCATGAGGGGAAGGGGCGCTAAAATGTAACATAGCACAAAGGCGCCTAATACCCACGGAGCGGCCCTGACTCTTACTTTTTTAAACACTTTATTGACATCCTGTTTAATTAAGGATGTAATTCGGTAGATATTTTGAAATAAACTTGCTCTGTAATTACCGTTATGTTAATTAAATTGAAATGTATGGAAAATTTACACGAATCAGTGTAATTTATAATTTGTGTTCTAGTTTCGTTAGAGGAATTGAAATATTTGGTGTGGTGATGCTGCTAATTTTCTGACGGCGAAGTGTGTCGAAGCATTTTGTAATGCTCATAATGCAGCTGTCTTGTTATTATAACAATAACTTGGCAAACCGCTCAAAGTTAAATATAAGTCATTTCACTACTCAAAAAATCATTTATGTATTCCAGACATTATATGCATTCCTCGTAAATCATACTATAAATTATTCTATTTCCAAAACAATAAATTTATATCGCCATAAGAGAGTTTTAACAACGGTCAGGATTAACGTCTTAATTTTGCTCTTAACATTTGCAATTTTATTTTCAATTCCAGTAAAATAATTAAAGATGTTGTAGTAAAAGGATGAATTATTATTAATCATTATTTTTTTCGCCTTCTGGTTCTTGAATTACAAATAACAAATAAATAAAATAATTTATTAAGTTAAGAAATAAATCAAATATTAAATTATGACAAGAATTAAACCTATTGTTTTTGATATACAACTCTTTATAACTTAAGTCGTAATATGTGTTATTATATTTTAAATTACATTCTTTCACTCATATTAAATATTATAATATAATACATACCTACATATAATAAAATATTTTATTTTATATTCATATTACAGAATTTAATATTGCACATGTTCTAATATCATAAATGAAAAGAAAATAATACGTGCTATAACATTTAAATAATATAAGTGTAAGTGAAGAACATGACCAAGTATAGTATCACTAGCGAATGAAAGTTGACGTTTAAATTATTTTACCGGTTTCAGGATATTATTCCATTGTTTACATATACAAAAATAGGCTGGTAACTAAGTAATAACTGTATCTGTATGGTAATATTATTACCATACTGACTTGTCAACAACATACAGATAACGATAGCGTATCGTTCTAAATACCGTCTACTTTACTCTAAAGTAATAAACATGAGGAATAAAGCACATAATTTGAATATTTTTCATATTGACATTTGTCAAAATAATTGTTCTGTTAACCATAGCATTCTGAAAGTAGCATTTATGAGAAAATTTCAAAAGATAATATTTATCAATAATGTCTTCATTTTCTGAAACCGATAAACTATTGAACAAACCACGGATGTTATGAATCATAACAAGCCTTAGATGTCTTAAAATCCTCGCTCTACGAGCTCGGATTTCGAACCGACATCTGCGGCAGTTAAGATATGCATAACATTCCTAGGTATGTTAAAAACTATAATAGATGTGGTTTCTTTTGAAAACTTTTCCATGTGATTTTATTTGAAAGGAAACTGACCCTTATGTATTCGGTTACAGGAGATTAGAAATGTACTCAATACCAGGAGGCATTTAAAATGACCTTCGCAACAGGATTCAGGGATGTATATAAAAAATTTAATACCGCAAATTCTAGTTCGTTCGTCTCAGGTGTAAGCATCCCTCGAGTCGAAATTACTGTTAGAGGAAATTAAAAATAATCCTATTTCATAGAATTGCCAAACTAAAAAGTTTAAAGATCAAAATATCTTGTTATAATCATCATAAACGAAAAATGTTTAAAACATTTTAAACGCACCCCTGTTTTAATATTTAGTTACCCTAGTCAGCCATCTATTTTCAGCCAGACATAGTAATATATTTCTGTGCTTTCCTAGTCCAGTATTTAAATGGGTTCATGCAAAAATTTCATACCTGAATATTTCGCACAATTCTATTTTTCTCTAGGGTTTCAAAAGAAACCACATTTATAAAATAATTTAAACCTCAACTTTCATTTGCTAGTCACACCATACACTAAGCGAATGGAATAACCCTTTATGAACTACAAATACATCATTTCCAAAATGAGTAATAATCAAATTCTCACTTATGATTCAAATTATGTGTCTTGCATTGGAATCTCAAAAACTATAAGGGATCATTTTACTCGTAGTGTGCATTGTTTATTGAGAAAAATTGCATAGGTTACTAGATGTGGCAAGAATAGAAAATTTTGTTTTGCGCTTCTTTGGGGCTCTTTTTATGCTCCTTAGATAGATGGAGCTTATTTTTTTTATCACTCACAAACTGAGAAATTCAATTGATTGTGATAGATGGCATGAACGTATGATGCGCTTTTACAGAAAAAAATCTGATGTGGCCAACACATTACCTTCCGTCATTTCTATGTATTTTATACAAATTCCATACAGAAAGTTTCTTGCGAGAGATTCTATATTTTGAGTACAATACCTTCCGTCAGTTCTATGTGTTTTGTACAAATTCTACACAGAAAGTTTCTTGGTAATGATTCTATATTTCCAGGAAAATTATAACACAAACATATTGTCAATTGCACTTGCCTTTGCATAGCTGGCTGCTTTATGAAGTTTAATTTGTTTATATTTTTTTAACTCTATATCCTTTGAATATGAAGTATAAAATGTAATCAAATCGTATAGAGAATAAAATATTCATTAATATTTAAAAAGACATCAAAGGTGAAAAAATGATACTTAACAGCGTTTTTTCAAGAACAACTGTTAAAATCTTCAAATGAGGGTATTTCCGGTCGACCAATTATAACCAAAATTTAATCAGCTCTTCATATGGATGTAAAAAAGAGGTATACGAAAGAATTATAATATTTTGAATTGTAGTGTTGGAGTTATCGAAAAATATTTGTCACACACACACACACACACACACACACACACACACACACACACACACACATATATATATATATATATATATATATATATATATATACACATACACACACACACACACACACACACACACACACACACACACACACACACACAAACACACACACACACAGACCTACGGACATTATCGTAAAAACAGTAAAATCGTATTCTAAGGACTCTAAAATGTGCTTATTTATTAAAAATTCACCAACGATATTTTTGACCAAAGACAACACCTTTCTTACCTAAATAAATATAAATAAATATATCATCACAGCATATTACCCAATGCTGTGCCAATCTGCTTTGTACGCAGATATCGGTAATGATGATGACATATTTGTACCTTACCTAAAGGTAAAAAAATATTAAAATTAAATTAATCAATTTCAAATATAAATTTATTAATATTTTATATAAAAAAAAACTGCATTTTGAATCAACATGCCAAATTTCAATTCTTAATTCAGATATATTGACATCAAACAACAATGAAGTTGAACATTTCTTCCAACGCGCTAAAAATGGGTGTCTTTTGTATATATATATATATATATATATATATATATATATATATATATATATATATATATATATATATATATATATATATATATATATATATATATATTGTCATTATTTTTATATTAATTTAAAAATATGAAAATTAGTACCTACTATAATTAATATAGTAGGTACAAAATTATAAATTCATTGTATTGTTAAATATCAAATCAAAGCCTACTATATGTAGGTATTTCCGGAAAATGTAAACCAGTAGTGTATCAAGATATACTGGACGTACGCGATTGCACCAACCATGAAATAATCCTAAACACACTTCAAGACTACTGTTACTCGCCTGCTATTTATATCTTACCCCTACACTTCTCGTAACTAAGCACAGATTATTTTAATTTTAGTCTCTGTTTCTAAATCTGATTTTTCTGTCTAACGCGCTCGCTTTTTAATTACAGTGACGCAAGCAAGACCAACTCAGATTAATAATTTATTACAGGCGCCGTATGCCATACGTTGTACAAGCATTGTTTTGCCAGTAACAGCTGTGCACGACTGTGTGATTATTTTTGTCGTTTATGCGTGACAACTTTTGAAACTAATTTCATTATCATTTCACCCATGTATAATTTAGTTTAATTTTTCCTAATTTGTTTTCGAGGTAATTTCTTTATATCAGTTTGAACATTTTTATAGTTTCCCATACATTACAATAAATATTATTAATAAATTTATTGGTATTACTTCTTGACTGTTAGTATGATTGTAGGGATGATGCGAAATAATTGGAGATGCAGTCGTGGTAAACACTGTTTATTAAATAGTAATTTAATTAACTTTCCTATGTTTTGATTCCAAATGAATCATCATCAGGGATAGTTAAAGTACAGTTGGAAAATATAGCTATTAACATGCCTAGGATTGTTATGAGTATTATAACTGCCGCAGATGTCGGTTTAAAATCCTCGCTCTACGAGCTCGGATTTTTAAGACATCTAAGGCTAGTTATGATTCATAACATCCGTGGTTTGTTCAATAGTTTATCGGTTTCGCAAAATGAAGACATTATTAATAAATATTATTTTTTGAAATTCTCTCATTAATGCTACTTTCAGAATGCTATGATTAACAGAACAATTTTTTGACATATGTCAATATGACAAATATTCAAATTATGTGCTTTGTTCCTCATGTTTATTATTTTAAAATAAAGGAAACCGTGTTCAGGATGATACACTAACGTTATATGTATGTATTAATGGACAGCATTATGTTTTCATATTATTTTATTCTCATTTTGTAGACTATTGTTGACATCAGTATGGTAATAATATTACCTTACAGATACAGTTATTACCTAGTTACCAGCCTACTTATGTACATGTAGACAATGGATTAATATCCTGAAACCGGTAATATCTATTAACTTACCTAGGAATGTTATGTATATTCTAACTGCCGCAGATGTCACTTTGAAACACGAGCTCGTAGAGCGAGGATTTTAAGATATCTAAGGCTTGTTATGATTCATAACATCCGTAGTTTGTTCAATAGTTTATCGGTTTCAGAAAATGAAGATTATATTAATAAATATTATTTTTTGAAATTCTTTCGTTAATGCTACTTTCAGAATGCTATGGTTCACAGAACAATTTTTTTGACATAGGTCAATATGACAAATATGCAAATTATGTGCTTTATTCTTGATGTTTATTATTTTAGAATAAAGTAATCCGTATTTAAAACAATACACTAACGTTATCTGAAGAGCATTATACTTTCATTTTATTTTATTTTCATTTTGTAGACCGTTGTTGACAATTCAGCATTATAATAATATTACCATATAGATACAGTTATTACTTAGTTACCAGCCTACTTTTGTACATGTAAACAATGGATTAATATCCTGAAACCGGTAAAGATCAGTACATTAAAAAATCAAAAATGTAAGGATGAAAATGTCGTCAAAAAATATCAGAGGTAATAAAATACGTGCATACATCAGAAACAACTAAAGATAACTAATGAGGCATTTTTGTATTAGTTTTTGTAAACAATAACATTACTAGCAAATTTTTCAACCGCTGATTAACATTGGTTGTTGGTTGGTCTGGTTTTGATGATTTGTCTTTTTGTCGTATTATAAAACGCGGCCTGATTGTTAAACCTTCGTTGATTTAGCGATATATTACAATCTAGCTAGTCGTCTAGGCCTTTCATAAAACGACGAACAGATTACTTAGCATGTATATTTCTCTAAATATAACAACAATAACCCAACCTAAGGCACAAAATTCGGCCCGAATTTTCCAAGCGTACTTTTGTGCGTTAGGTTAGATTGAGATGTATTTAGATAAATTGCAAAATGTCTAGCCAGATTGTAAAATATTGCCAATTCAACAAAGGTTTGGCTGAGTTTTATAAGACGATTAGGCATTTTATAAAAAGTAGGATTGTACAATCTACGACATCTTCATTTCATACCAAATAAGTTCCATATAGTTCAAAGGAAGTAAATGTAAACACTGGCAAGAATAAGATAAAATGATCAATTTTATTGTGTTTGGTAACTTTCATTAAGGCCTAGAGGTAGTTAAAGTTAGGTGGGAAATAATTTAGGAAGGTTCATTGATTTTTAAAAATAAGCAGGTGTATTCATTTTTTTAAACAGCACTGTACTTATTGTACTATAAAAATGTATAAGATATTTACACTATTCAGGACCAAAATTGATCTAAATGAACTTGATTATAATAATCGGACGGATATCTTTACTATCCTAATAATTTTTTTAATTAATGTGGTCTTTTTATTATTTTAAATGAAAGTTCTATTAATTTTGAAGCAATTGGTAGTATTAAAAGTCTGGTGTGGCCAACACAATACCTCCCGCCAATTACAGCCCGAATATAGTATAATCTAATCCAAGTAACTACCTTTTTTACCTCTCGCTAAGAGAGGTATTGTATTCATGCTAAAAATCGCATATCCAGATTTTAATGAATAAGCACGTTTTAAGGTCCCTAGAATCCGATTATAACATTTTTACGATGATGTCCGTATGTGTGTGTGGATGTGTGTGTGGATGTGTGGATGTTGGATTCACTTTATCTCAAATACTATAAGACTTAAGACATTTTTAACTACGGATTCCTCAATCTAACAATAATCGGAAGAGTCCAGTCAGTTTCGGTAACAATTGGACAACCGGAAGTAGTAGTTACAAGAAAAAAATTATCTAAATATTATTTATCGAAAATTTATGTAAATACTTATATTAAAGAACGTTAAATTCTTTATTCGATAAATATAAATTCATTATTATATCTTCTATAGATTTAGAGATAAAGAAAGGCATATAAAATAATTTGATGTAAAAAATCTCAGATCAAACTACTACAAGGCAAGAAATTCAAATGTTTGTAATTGACACATAAATGTCACTGTCAAAAATATTTGTATGCCTCTGTCAAACATATTTGTACAGTATTATGAAGATTATGAAAATAAAAAAAGTCAACGCAAACGAATATACGTAAAAAAGAATATAAAAGAAATTTGCGAAAAAATGACGAATATAAAGAAAAAGAAAAGGAAAATAGAAAAAGAAAATTTCAGGATATTGAATATAAAGAAAATGTATGTATTGTACATAATTTATATTAAAATAATTATTTTGTAGTGAGACATGAATATATGTGTTTAAAAATATTTTTCGTTTTATGCGTACAACCAGGTAAAATATCTGGCGAGAGGTTATGTGTTGGCCACATCAGATTTTTAAAAATAAAATGAAGATTAAATTATAAATAGAATAGAATTCACTAATCCAAAAATAAGGATTAGCTTAAACATTTTTGCGATTAAAACTTTATTCTTATTAATTTGAAATGATTAGTTCTTTGACAGTGAAAATTATCTGTCAGTTACATACATTTGAATAACTGCGTAACCAAGTAACTTTATTTGTTTAAAGCGTAGGCTCCGGCATAAAATTATAGATAATTTTATAAATTTATTCATAAAATATGTACAAAAAGTATTAATGCAAATCTGTAGAAAATTTAGCAATCTTTAATTTTTATAACAATAATCTCAAAAAAATTCATTTAAAGGAATTTATCGAAGAAAAACTATTTTGAGCTTTAAGTAAAGTGCCGTTTCAGGTTATCCGATTTACACCAAAATCTAATGGGCTCTTTCGATAATAGAAAAAGGTCGAAATACAAGGTTTCAAAATTTTCTGAATGATAGTATTTGAGTTAGAGTAGAGGATCCACATATACATACACACACATACAACAGACATCATCGTGAAAATGTTAAAATTTGATTCTAGGGACCTTAAAACGTGCTCATTTACCCAAATCTCGATATGCGATTTTTAGCAAGATCCTTATACCTCCCTTACCGTAGCGGGAGGTAAAAAGTCTTAATTGTTTTTAGTTTAACTGCATTTGATTTTTAATGTGAACATGACTTCACGGCGACACCTATTGCTATATCTTTCTCTTGCACAAACTCTATAGTAGGCAGCGAGAGAAAAGTGGCACTAATGTGACGTCACAGTGACACTAACAACAAACCTCAAATATCTTGCAAAGTAATTATAAAAAAATTGTTTTTTTTTTCATCTTAATCGCTGTATATTGCGTAGGACTTTAAGTATAAAGTGTACATTTTATTATTTTTTATTATGGTGCAGGACCCCTTACATATGTAGTTTGACCTCTTAATTGTTATTAGGTAGTTTACAAATAGTTCCTTATAAAATTATCTGTCTAATAAACTGAAAACTGCGCATCGAAATTATTATTCAAATTACATTAATTTCACGTTAATATTATTTTTCGATACGATATTTTTTATTTGTTAGGAGGTTATATTTATCAACCACTTTATTAGAAGATTAAAAATCTGGGCTTATACTATATTAGCTAGTTGAAATTTTTAACAATAGTTACTTGTATCACTAGTCCAGAAACTGAATATTTGCGAGAAAAAGCGAGGCCTGCAAATACGAGATCTCGCAAAACAGTTTCTGGGCGTGTGATACACAAGATTTTTTGCGCCGATATCTCCATAAATTCTTTGTATATTTCTGAACACTTTATTCTATTTTATATAACCTAAAAAAATGAACATATATTTTTATCGGTTTTGCATTGCAAGTTTAAATATAATTACTTACATTTGAGCTTAAAATGCGTAATTATTTTATATTTATTGAAAATATATCATACACACATTAGTTATATATATATATATATATATATATATATATATATATATATATATATATATATATATATACCGGGTGGAACATCATACCTGTGTACATAGGCGATTCATATGAGAAAAACAGTTTTTTCGTGCCCATTGCTCCCCAAATTATTTTAGACAAAAATGCTTCAAATAAATGTTGTAGAGCATAAAATTCTGCATCTAAATCAATAAACAGAATTACTTTTACATGCTTTGTAACGACACAAATTAAATAAGAAAATATTGAAAATTTCGTTGAAAATATCAAATAGCCATGGAATTGAAACAAAAATAGAAACAAATAAATAGGTAAATTAAATTCATACAAAAATCTCCATACCTATTATTACGACAATTGTACATTTCAATGAAATATTTATTTTTTATAGGATTTTTATTGAAAATCTTTTTAAATTGGAAATAATTCATGTAAACATTAAGACCTATCTATTACAATTCAAATTTCAAACAGTAATTCTCTGAATAAAATAATCACTACAATTTATTATTATAACAAATATTCGAATAATATTTCATTGAAATGTACAATTGTCGTAATAATAGGTATGGAG
This sequence comes from Harpalus rubripes, assembly GCA_963082715.1. NCBI lineage: Eukaryota > Metazoa > Arthropoda > Insecta > Coleoptera > Carabidae > Harpalus > Harpalus rubripes. Next base: position 55,132,875 of record OY720456.1, read on the forward strand.
ATTTTTGTATGAATTTAATTTACCTATTTATTTGTTTCTATTTTTGTTTCAATTCCATGGCTATTTGATATTTTCAACGTAATTTTCAATATTTTCTTATTTAATTTCTGTCGTTACAAAGCATGTAAAAGTAATTCTGTTTATTGATTTAGATGCAGAATTTTATGCTCTACAACATTTATTTGAAGCATTTTTGTCTAAAATAATTTGGGGAGCAATGGGCACGAAAAAACTGTTTTTCTCATATGAATCGCCTATGTACACAGGTATGATGTTCCACCCGGTATATATATATATATATATATATATATATATATATATATATATATATATATATATATATATATATATATATATATATATATATATATATATATATATATATATATTTTAAATACTTTCGCATATTTTCAATGACAGATAGCGGAAACTCAATTGTATCACGTGAAGTTAGTTGTAGTTACAAAATAAACGAAACAAATTAGTCCTAAAGTTGGAACTTTTAATTAATCTATACGAGATGACAGCAATGACGGCATATTATTATTTTTATGACAAAATATAGTTATTTAACTTACAATAATTAAAGATTTAGCCCTAAAATTTGTAAACATTTTGCTAATTCTTGTGTTGAAAATAATCTTAAATTGACATATCACCAGAACAGTAATGCCAACTCCTTTTGCTGGCCTAGGTCAGCAACAGCGCATTTCTGGACGATTTTGAGGTCTGTAATACTAGTCAAATTGTACGAAAAATTTATTTATCTAATAAATAATTTATTTGCCAAATAGGTATTTATATTAGGTAGTTTAATAGAAGATGGAAATCACGGGACTACAGCTGAAATATGTTGATGGAAACAACTACTTAGTTTTAATGAACCTATTTTTTTTTTACTTAGATACCCAATGAATTAAATTAATTATCATTATACTAAAAAAAAGTTTACAAAATGTTGTCTCACGTGCACTACTATCAAAATATACCACGTCGGTCCTAGTGTACTCGGTTACATAAATTTATTAAGTTCAAAAAATAATTTAAAATAATTTTCCCAGTATTTATAAATTTACTTAAAAGTTCTCAAAATTATTATTTACAAATGTGCGGATACATTTAGTCCGCACTATATTTCATCGTTCTTAAAATAACATTTGAAAGCGAATGCAGTCAATTTTTTCACCAATAGTTGAAGAAACTTTCAAATATCTCGTAAATAAACAACATTACCCCTTCCAAAATTCCTAATCTATGTCTAAACTTGGTAAACTATTTTGATTGGCTACTCATTCAAAACACGTGCTACTCACCAATTGTTACCGCTGAAACAATTGACGTACAACAATCACTTTGATGGACATCTGACGATCAACAAGTGTAAACAAATGTCAAAACAATTAAACAATTGACGAGATAAGACACATTGTTAGATTAAACACTGTAATTGCGAATTTATATTCTTGTATTAGACATTTTTGTATATTTTACGTATTTTATAAGGAATTTTAGCCGTTTTCAGGAACTTTTCGGTTAAATAGTAAGCAGACACATGTTTACATCGCTACTGACTGAAAACCACTAAACTTAGAAATTTTTCTGTTTTTTCCACTCGATTCACATGTTTTTTCCCCTATGTAAACTTACTCTTCAACACCTATACATTTAATCGTACAATTCTTTCATATGCACATTCTTAACAACAAAACAATACTTCCAAACATTTCTCCATTGTTTTCCATGGGAAAGACCGGCTGAATTGTCAAATTACTGTAAAATTTTCCAGGAGAAAGATGTTGTGAATGCAGTGTTCTTAGTATGCGCACACCCCCGCCATATGAGCGAGCATATGTAGTTTTCAGTCAGGCAGACCAAAACACACATTTGGCACGTATTACGCCGACTGCAAATAAACATTTACATTTGTCGTGCGCATGTCAACGACTTGCACGCTATCTAACGGCCAGTAGGAGAGTTAAAGCAGGAATAAGCATGCATGTATGTAACTTTCATGTACGTATTTTCTTAATCAATACCTTAAGCAGGAGTTCTTAGAACGATTTAAGAATATGCATAAGACGCAAAAAAGATTATATGTTGATATATTTAAAATTATAGATAAATATATGGAAAAAATTTAGTATTTTTTGAATTTAAATGTTTTATAAACGTAAGCATACAGATTTTCAAATTATGTGTGCTCAAAGTTTATTACATTAATTATAAAATAACTAAATTTAAAATGTAGTCAGATGAAACTCATTTTTTAATTTATTTCAGGGAAATTAATTAGAATTGATAATTGAGAATTGTTAAGACCTCAGACATGGTTGACATGTTGAGTAATATTTTAAATATTTATTCCTCTGTCACTTAAGTTGGCAAATTTAAGTTAGAACTTAGTTAATCATTTTTTAAAAGTTTCGTTGTGAGTGGAAATATGGAATTAGAGCATTCACGACCCATGGTTTATAATCTGACAGCTTTGACAGTTTTTGAGTCAAACAAAAATTAATTTTACAGATTTAAGGTTGATAACTATGGCAGTTTTTAATTATCTAATCAGAATTTAATATAACTCCATAGCAACATCTAAGTAACTGTTTATTTGCTAGTGAATTAAAATAAAATTATGTCACAATTTCACAGTCCTTATCTTAAAATTGTTTATAATTGATAAATAAAGACTAGACGTCTATTTACAACGATTGTCATGCATAACCTATTAATTGTTTAGTTTTTTACCTTCCGCCATACCTATCGGTAAGGAAGGTATTGTTTTTGGTGAGTTTTGAATGAATAAGCACGTTGCACTGTCTGTCTCTCTCTCTCTTTCTCTCTCTCTCTCTCTCTCTCTCTCTCTCTCTCTCTCTCTCTCTGTGTGTGTGGGGGGGGGGGGGGGCGCGTGTGCGTGTGTGTATGTGTATATATGTGTGTGTGTGTGTGCGTGTGTGTGTGTGTGTGCGCGTGCGTGCGTGTATATATGTATATATATATATATATATATATATATATATATATATATATGTATATGCATGCGTGTGTGTGTGTGTGTGTGTGTGTGTGTGTGTGTGTGTGTGTGTGTGTGTGTGACAATTTTTTCTCCGACGATAACTCCAACACTACCAATTCTAAAAATTATAATTCTTTCGTATTATCGTATTCCTCTTCGTTACATCAATATGAAGAGCTGATTAGATTTTGGTTATAATTGGTCGACCGAAAGTATCCTCATTTGAAGATTTTCTCAGTTTTTCTTGAAAAAACGCTGTTAAATATCATTTTTTCACATTTAATGTTATTGTAAATATTAAATAATATTTTATTCTCTATACGATTTGATTATATTTTATACTTCATATTCAATGGATATTGAGTTAAAAAATTATTAAAAAAATTAATTTCATAATGCAGCCAACTATGCAATAACATTGGAAACAGCTAATATTATATAAATTCTGATAGATAGATGTCAATGTCAAGTGCGATTGACATAGTATGCGTTATAAATATATTGCAAATATAGAATCAATTCTTAAACTTTCTGTATGGAATTTGTATAAAATACATAGAACTGAGGGAAAGTAATGTACTGGTAATATAGAATCTTTCGCAAGAAACTGACTGTATGGAATTTGTATAAAATACATAGAACTGACGGAAGGTAATGTGCTGGCCACATCAGATAATTTATTTTGTCAAAATTAAATATAATGATTTTTATTATTATTTCGTCAAAATTCAATACAATATTGTACAAACCACGTGAGTTAACATTTTAAGTACCCCCATTAAAAAAAAGACAATGGGTCTCAGAGGTCACTACCATTTTTTCATTGTTAATGGTTGCAATACTATAAAAAATCAATATATTGTATATAAGATAATGAAATTAATTTTTTTACGTTAATTAGAGCAAAATTAATTTGTGATGTCACATTGGCCTTGCTCAGCCTCCAGCTTTTAAAATTGTCCAATATGGCCGTGTGAGACCAACGTGACATCTCGCCATTTCATGTCTGAACCATGTTTATAACTCCAATATTAATATTTAACTGAATGTATAATATATATTAAATAAATTTTTCACAAAATAAGAAAAAAAAAACATTTCCAAAATAACTATCTGTATAACCCTGAATTTATGGCCACGTGAAGTCACGTTGGTCTCACAAAATCAGTAGGCCATTACGGTTTGACTCAACAGGTCGCGCTCTACCCTCTAACATGTTTCAATGCTATATTCGAGACCAGTGAGACACCACGCAGTCGAACATATAATTTGACATTATGAGTCCACAGAGGTCTCACGCGGCCAGAGCGGTTGAAAAAGTGTGAGACTACTTTGCCACAAGATGGCATACAGGCTCATGACTTAAACTTTCTTTTCATACATAAACATTATCATAACTTACTTGGTGTAAAATTGTCTATTACACAATATTTCAGGATTTAATTTGATTTGTTTCATAAAACAAAATAAAATTATCTAAAACTTCTAAAATTTATATATTTCACTTCTATATGTGAATATCATATTACAATTTATTTAAAACGCGTGATGATATATTTATTTAATTTATTATTACCTCTATATAATTTGTTACATTGTTAAAAAATTACCCCTAATTATTAATACTTACCTTACAATTATTTGTTGAAGAGCATCAAAAAACCAAATAACACCCATTAAAAATTAACCAACTGTCTTTTTTTGAACAAAATGTTCCTGTATTATTCTTTCTTCTGCCTTAAACCTTATTATTACCTATGGCACAAGTTCGAAGTTACTTTAACCGCAATTAATTCACATTAACAACTTTTCGAACAACTGCTACGAAGGCACGAAGATAATATTTCGGAAGACATTGTTTGGAAATATAATTAATGTTTTTAAAACATGTTAAATATTATATTTTTGAAGTACATCTGGTGCAGTAAATAATTGTATGTTTTAAAATATTTAATTTGTATAGAAACTATGAAAATTAAAGAATAAAAGCTGTTATTAAATTTTAAATACGAATATTCAAAAGTATGCAAATTTGAAAATTATACATATTTTTCATTACGGATTTAAGCTTTTGGGCAAACCACATTATTACTGAGTTTACATGCAGTTTTAAAACCGTTTTTAAAACGTTTTTAGTTTTGAAAACGCCATGTATACAGGTCAAAACGGTTTTGAATGATCTCAAACCAAAACTAAAATTCATGGGCTGTACTTGAAAACTAGTTTCAAAACTACTCATGTAAACACTTAAAATTTAGTTTTGATACTGCGCATGCATACAGAGCATAACGTTTCGGTCGCTTTGTCTTACTAACCTTCAAATATACTGACAGTTGTATAGTTTTAGTGAGTAGTGGTACAAAGTATAAAAAATAATTGGAATAATAGCAAAACGAAGTATTTGGAGTGAAGAGGATCTGTCACTTACATCAGCTAAATGTGCATGCGCCGATACTGATTTCAAATCAATTTTCAAACTTGTTTTGAAAACTGCATGTAAAGAGTTTTGTATAATTTAGACTGAAAACTAAAACCATTTTCAAAACTGCATGTACACGTAGTAAATATTATACTTACATTAAATAAATATTAACTGTATTGCGAGTCATGCTCGATATATTATGCAGCATGTAAATTATAAAATTAACGTCGTTATTTTTTAATGAAGAAATGGGGTGTTCCATTTAAAAAAACCGTTTTTTGAACTTTTTGAACTTCACCTTCATGTTCACGTAGAAATTACATTTTTCGAAAATTGTCGATTATTAATTTATATTAGTGTAAACAAAAGCTTTCTTTTTAAAATTGTTTTTACAGATTATTGAAATTCGATTCTATTCTCGAGATATCCAGTGATAAAGAAGTGGCCATTCTTACAGAAAAAATCAAAAAAAGTTAAATTACGCCGGAAGTGATTGATCATGAATGAAATATTCTTGTTTCGTATGCAAAATTTTCCGCTGAATTCAATATATAATAATCTATCATAACGGCATATTACCCATTGCTGGGTGTGCCAATCTGCTTTGTACACAGAATTCGGTAATTTGTTCGGAATTTATACAACAAATATTAAAGTGAATATTTTATTTAGATTACTTGTTTCATTTTTCAAAGCATTCTTAACGATTTTTCTAAAAGAACATAAATTTTATTTAATTGTGAAATATGAATGATTATGTAAGTAAGTTGCCTTTATAGGATTTCTAAACAACTTATATTCTTATCCTTTTTGCGTTAAAATGAATATGTAAAGAGATATAGCAGTATTAAAAAATAACTTTTCATTTCTACAGCCGGTATATATATTGACCTCATGTTAATAAGTCTTCTATATTATTTTCTAATAAAAATTCAAACAATTTTCCTGATTATCTGGACTTTTCATCATTCAGATCAGACTTGGCCCCTGAGTCCGGATAAACGGGTTTCTTGTTGTGGCAAAGGTTGTTCCTTCAGCATCAGGCTACAAAATTAATATTAAACCTCTTCTTATTAATATTTCAATTTGCTATTAAAATAGAGCGTTAAGTATGTTTTATTAGAAGAAAATAGAATATTGTTCTTATTGCTACAATAGTAAGTGTATTTCTGTTCTCGACTGCATCGCATCTTTGTCGGGTTCGAGTTACTTTAATATGAAGAACAATGGCGTGGCAAGGCTCACAATGGCCAATCGACTTATACGTGATATAATAGGTCCAAGGGACGGCTATAGCTACACATATTGTATCAAGTATGATATTGTTTAATGACAATGAGCGAGGGCTAACGACCGACGCGCATTGTTCATCCCTCAGCCGATGCGATTGCGACTTGCGACGCCGTGTGACGCCACATTGTGACGTCATCATAACATACATACACACACTGTGTATATACTTATTAACTCGTATGAGCACAGATTTCATTATAGACACACTGTAGCTAAAACCAGAAGGCATAGTTTGTAATTCAAGTTCAAGTTCAAATATGGGAACCGTCCAATATTAGTAATAAAAAAATCTGATGTGGACACCACACGACTTCCTTGTACGCAAGACCAATATGAAGATGAAGTATAGACCCAATTATAAAGTTGCACGCGTTTGACGTAATTTAACATTAACATCTATTTTTTATTTTTTGTCCTAATCCATAGCAAGCTTCATTACAAAAACCAAAAAGTATATGTTTTAAATTTACATATCTCGTTTATACAAAGGGCTAATTTAATAATACTGTGCTAGACGCAGAATTTAATTCTCTAAAACTCTTATTTGAAGCATTTATTTCTAAAATCAAAATGAAACCATTTTATTCAAGAAAAACTGTTAACAACTTCAGGTAATATATCACTTCCAGTTAGCCTGTTTTTACCAAAATCTGCTATGTTATTCCAATTGATATAAAAGTCGTATATACTAAATTTGAAAATTTTTGGATTATATTTTAATATAGTTTGTCATTAAAATCTATTATAGGCTTCAAATAAAGTACCATTTCTGGAAATTATGTAATGACCAAAAAGGGAGGTGCACAACTAGATGTTATAGCAGACCTAAATACAAAATTTCAACTTTCTACGGCTTACCGTTTTTGAGTTATGCGAGATACGTACGTACGTACGTACGTACGTACAGACGTCACGACGAAATTAGTCAGAATGGATTCAGGAATGGCCAAAATGGACATTTCCGTTGAAATCTGGAAACCGAAATTTTTCGCGAATGCAATACTTCCTGTACTTTGTACAAGGATGTAAAAAATCTGATGTGGACACCACACGACTTCCTTGTACGCAATACCAACATGAAATATAGACCCAATTATAAAATTGCACGTATTTGACGTAATTTGACATTAACATTAATTTTTTAATTTTTTTGTACTTTTTTGTCCTAATCCATAGCAAGCTTTATCAGAAAAACCAAAAAGTATATAATTTTTAAATTTACAAATATCTCTCTTATACAAAGGGGTAATTTAATAATATTATTTGAAGCATTTATTTCTAAAATCAAAATAAAACCATTTGTTCAAGAACATATCACTTCCGATTAGCCTATTTTAACCAAAATCTACTATGTTATTCCCAAAGACATAAAAGTCTTACATACCAAATCTGAATAGTTTTGGAATATATTATATATATTATATATGTTAGCTGTTTCCAGTATTATTGCATAGCTGGCTGCTTTATGAAATTTAATTTCTTTATAATTTTTTAACTCAATATC
>OY720456.1:55143606-55228606 GCA_963082715.1 Harpalus rubripes
ATGATTATTCGCAGTGCACTGCATTTTTCAAATCACGACAAATGGATTCCCATCCGTAATGAGCAATTACTAAAAAATTGCGCATTTCCTTCAGATATATGACATTATTTAATCAAAGCAAGCAAACTAATTGTAAGAAGCATGCACCTTCTTAGACATTCAACAAAATCGTCCTTAATACAACATAATATAAAGTCTCAATTCGTGTGTTTGTTACGGTTAAGAAACCTGCAATGTGGTATTACAAATAGGCTGTAATTCGCGTTCAGTTATGCCTGCGACAATTCCCATGCAGCGGAAAAAAATATTGACATGGTTTCTGGCACGCGAGAAGACACCTCAAATTACACGTCTTCAGGATCAAATTGTGCTTCAACAATAGGAAATTGATAATGTGCAGTCCAGGAAAACATCTTGTTAAAGATTCATAGGCGTTGCATGCGAGTAACGTACAAAGCTGTTTGACGGTTATTAGGAATTCATTCGCCATGACTAAAAATACACAAGAATTAGCTAATGCAAACCATACTAACAAATTAGAAAATTGGTCATTTATATTTAAACAAGACCTTGATACGATTATCAAAGTTGAAAAAAAGTTATTGGTTTTTATAATATACGAGTTTTTAATGTCCTTTGTCACATTTCAGTCTTATTACTTTCAAGCCTCCTGCTATCGGCTTTTTGAAATCCGCAATCAATTTTCAAGTAAATGAATGCAGAAAATAACGAAACAACGAAACTAAACTATTATCCACGAAAGATGACTATTCAAGGTCATTTGTGAGCCGCCTGATATAATATTACTTTCAGATAACTTCATTGCATTTCGTATGTATAGGCGTGCAACATGAAATATTTATGGACACATTTTAACTGAAAAAATAAGAGTAATTTATTTCAAAATTATGTTTCTTTCTAAATAATGCCTTTCTGAAAGATTTATGTTCTTCACTTATGTGTTTGCAAAATACAAAAACATTGACTTAACTTGTAAACCAAGGAATAATAATTTGATTTACACGTCAACGCCACTGGGTAAATATTAGCACAGAGGGCAGTGTAGTAGATAATAATAATATGTAATTCTACGACATACGTCATTATTATTTATAGTGTGTTAGAAAGTAATGCCACTATTTACGTATATCTGTCACACCACATAAATTAAATAGACATAGGTCAAATAATCTTTCTCTTTCTAATACAAAATGTTGCTAAGCTACTGCTATAAAGTGATGTGTATTCTTTCTTCGAACATATGACCTTGAATAGTCATCTTTCGTGAATAATAGTATAAACAAAACATTTGTTTGAATTTATGATGACCCGCCAGGCAGAAATCACGTATATTTGTATAACTAGTTCAGTCATAAATTTATAAGTCAATCCAAATTTAGGATTCCACCTAGTTACCAGGTTTTAATTCGACAAAACAACGTCACAAAAAATTTATCGCACCCTTTAAGTCAATAAGACGTCGTATTTTTACAAGTGAGTTTTGATAAGCGAAAATTTTTTGACGTTTTAGAAACATATTGTTCACATACTTGTCAAAGTGTGCATATTTTCAGTGTTATCAGTTTTTATTAAAAACGAGTCGATTAGGACAGGAATCTATTTAAAACGTTGCAAAAGCAAACTTAATAACTTAAATATAACACCTCAAAATACAATAAAAATTAGAAGATTTTTATCAAGAAAAAAAATATATAAATGATTACCTGATTTTTATTTTGGAAATAGTCATCCGAATACCATTCGTGGTTAAATTTTATTCTGGAAAAATTTTCCGATTGCTTTACTTGAGCCCGTTGCCAATTTATCTCGTGACATTGATCAAAAATCACTCGTATGATAACTCGTGATTTTTTTGTCAATGTCACTCAATAAATTGCTAGGCAACCAGCTCTCGTAACAATCTGAAAATTTTTCCGGCAAAAATTGACCACTCATGATATTATATATGAGAATATAATTCATGAGTCACGTGACATGTTTTCCGCCAATCAACATTCAGAATCTCCCTAGTTACATGTCTATCACAGCGATGATAAAAAAATAAAGAAATTATCACCTTATTTATATTCGTTACTAAGGGTTTTGTTTTCTTTATTTGACATTGACAGTTAATTTTGAGTATAAATATGTGCGATAATCGTTGGGTTGATATCAACAAGGATGAAAATAATAAGGCAATTGTCAAATTAACCATGTTGTAATATAATATAGTAAAAGTTAGGTTAGCAGCACACACAATGTGTCACAAAAATTCATTATATTCTCTCATTAAATATAAGCTCGTGATATGATTAATAATCGAAGATATTGCTCGTGAAACCGAAGCAGCACCTTTCACTCGTCCTTCGGACTCCTGAAATATGCAACTCGGTTTCACTCGAGAATATTATCTATGATAATCATATCACTTGTTATATTACGTATGATTATTTTTTGACATTTCTTTCAACAAATGAAATGTTCCATTTTGTGGCACGTGTCTGCGTTTTAACCAATCCTGTCATTATTATACTGAGAATAAAGCTCTAGAGATTATTCCCGGGAATAATCTCAGTAGCTTTTGTTTTTGTTGACATATGTCAGATAGTAATCAACACATAAATAAAATGAGCGAAAAAGTCCAATTTTGTGTCATTTCTGATTAAGAAATAAACCAAAAAATTATAGAAACCATTGTCAAAGTGTGTTCTATTTGTCAAAACAGATTTACCAACTGAGTCATGTAAATGAATGAAGTAGTTAATTACGACAGTAGATACCGTTATAATAGCATGACAGCCTGATTCCGTTGTTTGAAATTTGTGGTTAAAAAAATAATCTAAATAAATATAGTTCGATAAATTAGAAAATAATTATCCAGATTTTTCAATTTATAACATGTTGAATCTCCTTAGTAACATATCTATCACAGTGATGATAAAAAACAAAGAAATTACATAATATATGCCGCACTGGCGTGAAGTAGGTATGTCTTCTGTTTGGCTGTCTATCATGATAGTGTCAAATTTAAAGTTAGCGGGAAATTAACTGACTGCTTGCAAAATATTCCCAAGTATTACCGAGGAAGTACAATGGGCTACTTGCGTGCCATTTTTTTTATTTAATAATTTTGGAGACGATAAAAACTTGCTACCCATATTTTTTCTTTTGGAAATTTTCATTAATTGGCCAGAAAAAAATTAATGAAATTTTAATATTTAAATTAGTGCCATATATGACGTAGAATTACGCCGAACCAATGAGTGGCCGTAAAGCAATAACAACGGCATGTGCGGGTAATTTAAACATGACAGATCTGTTTGACGTTTGAATAATAGTTTGGAGGTTAATATTTTCGTTTGTCATTTTAATCTTGTACGAGCATAAGCTAAGTTAAAATCCTTCAAAATCCTGCTTAACAAATCGAAATACGTAATAAAAGTAACAGAAACCACGCAAATTGTAAATAATAAAGAAGAGAGCAGTGACAGAAAAATGAACTAATGTCAAAATCAAATTTAAACTCGCACTCGCTCGCCATCTACAGGTTACATTCTTAAATATGCATCCCTTTCTCCAGTTCATAATAATCACGCCAAAGAAAATATTCTTTCTTAATTTATTAAAAAACAAATAATTTTGTTTAAATAAAACTTATATTTTTACATACGTTTTCAACTTTACTTTAGATATTTAGTGATAGATATCAGATTTTCAGTACCACGCAAGTAGCCTATTGCAAGTACACACGACCGATTTGGGAGGTCAGGCTCGACATTCGTGCATTCCCTTGAATACTTGTAGATACTTGCATAAATACACAAGGCGAGTAGTGTGGCGCCGGCTTTACAGGGCTATTTAATCACTCGCTATTACGGCGCTCGTGTTTGAATCATTAAATTTCAAATTGCTTCAATAGGTTACCTTCTGTAGCTTATATTTGAATATACTATTTTAGGTTACTCAATTTTACAGAATGACAGCTGAAAGTGTCACCAGCTAATTTCAGCCCGTGCTTTATGAATCAAATGAAAGTGGTTGCTAGCTCTACGCCGTATCCAATGTCGGGCAAACCTCAACTTATCAAGTTGTTTAAAATAATGGTAACCAGTACATTAAATCACAATTTAACAACGGAAATAAGTAAAAGTACTCATAATGACGTTAACTTGGATTATATTAATAATATTCTATATCTAGATGTGTTCTTTTCTTAAGATTATGATTTTGCTAACGGTGATCTGGTTGTGTCGCGTTTTTCGTCGAATCCGAATGTATTTGCATGAAGATAATGGTGGTTGTTTGTGGGTAATGCTACCTTCAATCACTTTAATTTTATATGATTTGGAGATAATTGCCACAGGAAGGAAGGACTTGAGAATGCACAGCAGTGTTCGATGCGTGCGTAACACTGCTGAACGCTTTAATACCATATGAAACGATAAATTCTATACCTCACACACATACAAATAAACTAATTATATAGAGCAAATAATTGTGAATGTTTTTATACAGCAATGATTTAAGTATAGTCATGAAAAATAAAAGACGTATTTAATTTTAATAAGAAAATTATATCAAATAAGAAAGCATTTCTTATAATGTATTTGTAATATTATTGATATACAGGCTGGTGGCGGTTAGGGGTGAACATAGGGATTTAACATGGGATTTTTGTTTTTTGCAATTTCCTGCTCTCCTGTTCATTTTACGGCAAAAACTGTAGAGTACAAAATTATACAGAATTAAAAATTGCATACAAAAATGTATTTACATTTATTATTATGTTTTGGTTTCTTTACAATTTTAAAAAGAAATTTCAAAATTTCTGTTAATTTGTAGCAATAGCCATGACTTATAACTCAAATGTTTAAACATAATAATGTCATTCAATTTCTGTCAAATTTTTGAAATTTTCTCTAATAAAAAGTTAATTTAATGTTTATTGGAATAAGGAACGAGTTTTCGTTATAAAAAGTTATTATGGTGGAAATAGTTTTAGAAGAATACGTGACTTGTCCATACAGTACGAACATACACCAATTCCTATTATAACAACAATTTCTAAACTTGTTAAAATTTGAGAACACAACTAGTGCAGCTGTGAACGAAGGTAACGAAGGAAATAATAATAATAATAATAATAATAATAATAATAATAATAATAATAATAATAATAATAATAATAATAATAATAATAATAATAATAATTATAATAATAATAATAATAATAACAATAACAATAATAATAATAATAATAATAATAATAATAATAATAATAGAAGACGTCATAACGAAGTGAATGAAGAAATGGTATTGGCTATGATAAATCAAAATTCTACGTAGTTGATACATTTGGAATTGGTTTATTATTAAATGGTATACCTAATAAAAAATGCGTATTAAAATTGTTTGTTTTTATTTAATTTTTAAGTTAGATTAACGCATGGTTGACGTTTATAATAGTACATTAAAACACAAGTATCATAAGGCAAACTGTTAACGTACGAGTCCAAGTTTGGAAAACGAGTCGCTAGGCGAGTTTTACAAAGGACGAGTGCGTTAACAGGCCTTATGATACATGTTTTTTATACTATTTTTTCTATTGAGGTAATTTTACAAATAATTTTTTTTTAAAAGGACTTGTCAAAAATATGTTTTGGTGTTTTTTTGTCAGTTATGTTGGTAGCGCTTCCCGCTAACATTTGAAATTTCACATTTTGACAGTTTGTGTATTCTGTGATTCTGACTGATTGTTTACATTAAAACATTGTATCAAGCATTATATAATTATGGAAGAGGAAAACTAATACTTACAATGTACTCCACCGGTTTATTAATGAACCACCTGATTTGACATATCTTGTAATAAAGATAAATTTATCAAATGACAAATCGGGATCGCTGGTTCATGTTAGTTATCATAAATAAAACTCTTTTTTTTCAAACGTCATAAAAATGGCATCGTTTGTGACTTGATTCACAAAGTAGAAATAAAATAAATAAATATCCATAGAAACTATATAGAATCAGCCAATAAGAAGTAACTTGTACAATAGAAATCTATATTATCGCCCTAAATGTCACTATAACTCACTAGATAACCTAAGAATAAAGTTACTGACATAAGAATTAAATTGATAACCTATAAAATGAAATATAGACAGTTTACATACTTTTAACGAAATAACAAATAATATAATTAAAGTACAGTAGACGTACAGATTACAATAACAGGGACGGAAATAAAGGTAAGAATACTTCGAATTAAAGTGATACAAAAAGATTATATTGTAGGAAGATGAATTGAAATATAGATAGAAATGTAAAATTTAGGCACAAGATTAACAAAATGAATGAATTACATTCCTTAAATAAAGAAGAAAAGTATGGGAATATCGCCAAATATGTCTCATCTGAAACATCAAATAAGAACATAAGCATGAAGTTTTAAATAATTGCCAATATTTATCCCATGTTTAATGTTTATCATTGATTTTATCATTGAATATTGTGACCACATAGTTGAGCTTTTCATTTTACATTGATTCGCCATTTCCGAAAAGTATGCCGAGAATAATTTTTAATGTTTTTCTCATCACACCAATGAAGAAATCTCTTATACACCGCTTCATAGAACTTGCTAGACTTAGTTGGGAACAATTTATCAATAGTAGCCTTCTCTAATTCCACAACTTCAGGAGGTGTACATTTTAATTTTTCAATTTGCAACATTTTCAATTTCACATAAAGAGGATATAAAATTATACAATTCTTTTCAAACGTCAAAACGTAAAAGTGTGAAAATTTTCACTTGAATGTTTATAACAAAAACTGAACACACGAAAGTATCCATAGCAACAGAGCAATTGAAATCCGCAAACGTACCTACTTCACGGAAAATGTTTTTAATAACGTCAAGTTTTAAATTATTTTATTTAAATATGTGCGTTTGAAAAAAAAATATAATGTGTCATTCGGAGTAAAAGTGTCTTTGTGTGCCTCGCATGCAATTGTCCGACTCGCTTCGCTCGTCGTGCAAACTTCCATGCTCGCCACACAAAGTATCACTTTTACTCCTAATAACACAATATACTATTATATAATGAAATAAATTAATGAACAATTTATTGAATTACACTTTTACATTCCACCATTTTGACAACACATCGACTGCTCCGTTGCAGACATAACAGCAACAGCTGTAGCTGTTCTTACATTCTTCAATACAAAACATATGTTGTATTTGTATACGGCACTTATGTCTAAATCATATTTAAAAATTTAATATTCGACAGTTCGCCTTGACGTGGAACTGGAAATCATGAATCGTAAAATTTTCATATTTCCTTGTAAGTAGCCACAAATTGAGTTGACAGTGTCAACATTCCAAGTAACGTGCACCATACATTTGAAAACCTACCTGATGTAACAATACAATCAGGTGAAAATTGCAATATTACCATAAAATTAAATTGTAATAAATAAAACTTACCATTTAAATTATTTTGACAAGGCAAATCTGAGCGCATTGTTTTTTGTTTCATAATTTTTTAGTTGAAAGATTTTAACTTCATAGATTCTTCTTTCTGAACTAACACAGCTATAGCTATAAATTTCTCTTCTTTCTAGTCCTATCACGTGGAGATAAGATAAAAATCAATAATTAGAAGTAATATTTCAACAATTTTGAGGTTATATGTAATTCATCTGTCATGACTACCACCTCTAGAATACGAAAGGCGCCAAAAACAGTACGTTCATAGATTTTCTAAACGTCGTGTTTTCAGTGATAAACAGTGCTTTTATAGAAACATAAGAACACCGAAATAGAAAAATAATTTTTGACAACCAGAAAAAAAAAATTCCATGGCTATTGCTACAAAATAACAGAAATTTTGAAATTTCTTTTTAAAATTGTGAAGAAACCAAAAACATAATAATAAATGTAAATACATTTTTGTATGCAATTTTTAATTCTGTACAATTTTGTACTCTACAGTTTTTGCCGTAAAATGAACAGGAGAGCAGGAAATTGCAAAAAACTAAAATCCCATGTTAAATCCCTATGTTCACCCCTAACCGCCACCATCCTGTATACAAATTGTTACATCCACCATATTCACAGTATTTAAACATCGCCCCTGTGATTTATTGCTTTTCCCAAAGATGAAGATGACATTGAAAGGACAACGTTTTAACGTTTTGAGATCATATAGGTGATCCAGGCAATATCACTGAAGGAGGTGAAGGTTACACCATAAAATGAATTCCACAAGTGTTTTGCAGATTAGAAACAATTTGGCATATTGGGAAATACTTTGAAAGGGACAATATTAATGATAATTGATGAATAAATTTTTACTTTTTGAAACAAATCGAAAATTTTTGTTACCTATTTTATTTATGTATGTATGTACATATATACGTATGTGTGTGTGTGTGTGTGTGTGTGTGTGTGTGTGTGTGTGTGTGTGACGATTTTTTCGAAACACATAACTTCAATACCACCTTTCAAAAATTATAATTTTTGCGTATTACTCTGCTTTACATCCATATGAAGAGCTGATTAGTAATTGGTCAACCGGAAGTCCCCTAATTTGAAGAATTTAACAGTTTTTCTTGAAAAAACACCGTTAAATATCATTTTTTCCTATTTAATGTTATTATAAATACAGAGTGATCAAAAATAACTGATTCAGTTGGCAATAAAAAAAAAATACTTGAAATTGGCAAGACTGATACAAAAATTTATTTCCTGTTGTTGACACTCATGACAGTGACATTTGCAAATTTAAATTTGAATATATTTACAGTTTTTTATTAAAATGGCCATTTTTCTTACATTAACCACAAAACAATAATCTAAAGTATTTCAATCACTCAAAATCCTATTAGCTGTCAGACCCCTGTTCTAACATAACCTACTTGTATTTATCGTAAAAATAACGTCCAATAGAATTTCCCCTCTCACGTGGTGTTGTAAAATTGTAGAATTAAAAGATCCCCAGAATTGTATTGCCACTCTGTATTATAAATAAATAAATATAAATATATGATCACGGCTTATTACCCATTGCTGGGTGTGCCAATCTGCTTTTTATACAGATATCAGTAATGATGAAATATTATAAATATTAAAGAATATATTATTGGCTATACGATTTGATTATATTTTATACTTTATATTCAATGGATATAGAGTTAAAAAATTATAAAGAAATTAAATTTCATAAAGCAGCCATTTGTACTATAACCATGTCAGTGTCAAGTGTAATTTGCAATTGACATAGTATGTTTGTGTTATAATTTTACTGGAAACATAGAAACTTTCTGTATGGATTTTGTACAAAATAGATAGAAGTGACTTAAGGTAATGTACTGGAAATATGAAATCTTTTGAAAGAAACTTTCTGTGTGGAATTTGAACAAAATATATAGAACCGACGCGACGGAAGGTAATGTGCTGGCCACATCAAATTTTTTTTTATTAAAACCTGTATATTTTCATTACTAAAATATGCGAATGAAAGTACTTATAGATTAGCAGTCACAGAAATTGATAATGATAAATTAATTCATAAAATTTGAATAAAAAAAGTTTTCCTGCCATTTGCTATACGTACACCACTTTTTTTTACAAAATATGAGTTGTTAATTAAAATAAGTTAATTGAATTGTATGACTCATATTAATTTCAGGTGTAAAATATATCAATCATTCTTTCCTTTTTTGTTTTTTGTATCCTACGTAGATTTATTTTTGAGTTTAATTAATTTGAAGTTTTTGTTGCGATAACACACACGTTTCAATCATTCAATTTCCCCATGTCGAGTAATAAAAAAGTAATTATTGTAGTAGTTTTTCATGACTCAGGTGAGGTAATATATGGCTGTAACTAATTATTATTTATTTAGATAAATTTTGGTCAATTTCCGGTAATGTAATCAGTAAGTATCTTCGTGACAGAAAATTTCTAATTTTCCTATATCGAAACAAATGTGTTCGAGATTATGTAAAGGTATAAAATCAATCAGGGTGCATTAGTTTAATGAGGTGATCTGGTTCTTATGGCCACTAATGTGCCTGCATTTTTATTAATTAAACCGCCCCTACAGAGACGTATTAGCTCATTCTTAGCTTTATAAAAAAGTGATATACAGGATGTTATGTAAGTAACGTGCCATAGGTTACCGCTTAATAAACAAGGTTGCAATGTATCGTAACCTGCAATAATTTCTTTTCTGATGTGCTAGTTTGAGTGAAAATAACAACACTTGTCATTTTTCAAGCTACTTTGAATGTTTGAAGTCAGAGGCGGAACATAAATAAGACACTTTTTATTAATAGCGATTGTATTCGCGCACTTCTCCGTAAACCACATGCATGTCGGTGTATTCTTGATTTTTAAAAGTAACAGGCATTTCTAAATATCTACGTACTCGACCACTTGCAAATTTAACGTCATTTATGACAACCGCAGTGTATAAATATAGAAGGTGTGACAACTCATCAATTTTTGTTGACAGATTGATGTCAGCGATCAGTAGGCCGAGATTCTAACCTTACATGTAGCGCCTCTATGTACAATGTACTCTACCACATAACATTCTAGAACTAACATGACAAATAAAATGACAATGACAATCTAAATGTTGATTAAGATATTTCGCTTGTAATTTTAAATGGGGTCGCGTAGCTGTGTGCTTGAAATTTGAGGTAACGCTTAGTAAATGTATTCAACCTGTAAAAAAAGGCGATTGGTACGCCCAGAAATGGGTAATAAGCCATGATGTTTATTGGGTCTCGTGGCCGCGTGCCTGAGTGTCTGGTCGTGAATCTGAGGAACCGGGTTCGATACCGACCGACGCCAAATATTTCGCATTTTAAATGACACAAAATTGACCCCTGTGGTGCACTCTCCACACCAACAATGAGTGCCTGTGAGGTGACGCCTGGTAAGCGCCCGCACGGTACGATATCTGCGTACAAAGCAGATTGGCACACCCAGCAATGGGTAATATGCCGTGATGATTAATTTATTTATTTTATGTTATATTTAATTATTTAAAATACGTACATCCCCAGATTCTCATTCTTGTATAATATCTTCATTTTTGAAATGCTCAAAAAACGTGACGTGAAGTAAGAAAATAGTCCGTTCTTTTTACATATCTCAGTTTGTTTTAGCTCACCTTAGTTGCCTCACTAATTTTGACTGTGCTTTTTGTCGTAACTGAAATGGAATAAAGTGAGACCGAAGTGAGAAGAGTTCTTCCACTCTTCCCGATTTTTAGTCACCTCAAGAGGTTGTGCTTGTTGAGTTTTTAATTTTAGATGAACGGCGTGGATGAATGTTTTGCTGTTACTGGCTGTCACATACAATTAGTTTGGTTATTGAAAGGTTATTTGTTTATTTCTTTAATAATATTATTATTTTATTGGTTATTTGAAGAAAATTCTGTCTGAATTGGCTTTTCTCCATTACAAATTCTACTGGTCTGGAGTAGTAGAATTCGTAGTGAAAAAAACTCAATTCTGACAGAATTTGAAATCAGACAGGCTTAAGGCGTGAGCCACTTAGGCACTGGCTTAGGGCGCTTGGTTTATTGGGGCGCCCAAAAAATCTAAAACCTAAGGATATAAATATATAAATAAATAAACAAAAACAAAATTAATGTGTGAAATATGTACCTGCATTAATAAATTTTGGAGCCCTTCAAAGTTACGATTGTGTATAAATAAATTATATTTACGTGTTTAACTTACATACCTATCAATGTGAAAGATCATCAGAATATTGGCAACGTTATCTATTGAACATGCGAAATAATTAAGTCAGAAAGAAATGATACCAAAATTTGTCGCAGTTATTTTATTGTTATTTCTAATGATTATAATTTATATATATATATATATATATATATATATATATATATATATATATATATATATATATATATATATACGAGCCCTGACCCATATAAGTTCACACAGTTGCTTAATATGCTTAAAATCTTGAACTTTCACCGTGATTATGATGTAACAGCAATATTTTTACCAATCTGGACTGGAAAATTTATTTTTCAATCATTTATTTTGTTCATTTCTATAAATAAAAAAGTTTCTATCATTGTAAATGTAAAATTATAAAAGATTCCTTGCGCAAGGCTTTTTAAAAAATCAGGTAATCGCGATACCATTGCCTCAGATGTTATGTTTTGAAACAATTGAAGCTTTTGACATTTCTAAATTATTGAACAAGCTTATAAGTGACGTGTTAACTAATTGTGGATTAAAATTTTTACTGAAAATGGTTCGAGGGAAAGCAGTTTCGCAAGATGTGCGAAAAATAATAGTTTCTTTGTCAAATTCTGGAAAATCCTATTCGGAAATTGGAAATATCGTCAATTTATCAAGGTATACTATTGGAAGTATCGTTCAAAGATATAAATCAAGCGGTTCCACTGCGCAAAAACCTAAACCAGGAAGAAACTCTGGAATTTTGAATATCCACAAAAGAGCGTTAAAACGACTAATAAAGCAAAATCGCCGCTCTAGTTATGGTGAATTGAGTGTTTTATGGACTACTGCTACAGGAAAGAAAATGTCTAGGACTACTTGCCACAGAACAGCTAGCAAGATGGGTTTTAAAGTTTATAAGGTAGACAGTGTTGATCTCGTATTTGTTACTTAGAAAAATTAAATTAGGTACAATTTGCAGGCGAAAGAAAAACCTTTATTGAGTAAAAAGCAGAAGAGAAATAGATTAATCTGGGCAAGAGAACATAAAAATTGGGCTATAGAACAATGGTATGCTGTAAATTGGAGTGACGAAGCAAAATTTGAAGTATGCGTAGGTGATAGTCGCAGTAGGGTTATAAGAACCCGGGAAGAAGCTTATGACAATGGATGTTTAAAAAGAAAAGTAAAGTTTCCGGCGTCAGTAATGGTATGGGGATCTATGTCTGCAAAAGGAATAGGAAAACTACATTTTTTAGAAGGAACTATGAGTGCTTCCAAATACATCGATACCTTAGAAAGATATCTAAAACCCACAATAGAGAATTTCAAAAATACTGACATTGAGTACATCTTCCAACAGGACGGAGCTGCTTGTCACACGGCAAAAAAAGTTATACAGTGGCTATCTGATAATAACATTCCACTTTTAAAATGGACATCCAGTAGCCCCGATTTGTCGCCAATAGAAACTTTGTGGCATATTATGAAAAAACAGTTACGACTACATCCAGCTAGAACTATGGCAGAATTGCGTTCTCGTTTACAAAATATCTGGGATAATTTCACTCCAGAACAATGCCAAACTCTTGTAAATACCATGCCAAGACGTATAAAATCCGTTATAGAAAGAAAAGGTGACGTTACAGAATGGTAATTTTAATGTAATGTAATTAGCGCAAATTGTTTCCAATCCTGTAAATCAATTAATCCTTATAAAATTTATATAAGTAAAATAAGATCAAATATTTCCGTTGTATTTCAGTTCATTTATCGTTAATTTAATTAAATAATAGCAAAAATTTAAGTTGTTTTACTTTGGGCAGCAAAATTTGATGATTAGTAGAATTAAATTGGGTGTGTGAACTTATATGGGACAGGGCTCGTATATATATATATATATATATATAATTATAATTATAATTTTTTTAGGATTTCAGTGAAAAGGCAAGAAAGTCAAGAAAGTAGAGCTCGTTCTGGATTATTTCAAACTTTCGGATTTATTTAATCCTTCATCAGGATGAATAATGTGAAGTTGAGTTATAAAATAGCTTCATTGAAAATATGAAAATATAGGTGCTTTTTACAATTTTGGAATGAATTAAGTTTGGTTCTATTGAATTTTGTGTTTATCGTACTGATGAATTCATATGGATTTGTTGCTTCTAAATTTAAGCTGCATTACGTTTTATAAAAATATACAAAATTTAGGTGTGGTAGGCCGAATAGTTTTTATTTTTAAATTTAGTTATGATACGTAGTTTCAAAATTTGTACACTTTATGTTTATCGTTCGCTGAAGAACATGATGAAATATATTTTGTTGTTTATGCAGAATTAAATAATCAAAAATTAATAAAAATTTTGGTGTAAATGGCCGAAAAGTTGAGTTTTTTTTACGAAAAAAGAAAAATTAGTGCAATTTTCTGGAGCACATGTTTCGTACTCATTAAATTATAATTATAATTAAAACAGTGACGAATTCTCAACATGGTCAAATGAGGGCTTTTATTTATCTTTAACAGGTCTTCTCGTATGTCTTTTTAATTTTTCAAATATTTCTCAAAATATGACAATCAGGTGAATTTTGGCTGATTTCCTTTTTTTTGAAAATTGTACTTTTCGGATTATGATATTTTCACTTACTCAACTATATTATCAACCCTTAAAGTTTGATCCATAAGTATAGACACACCTTGTGTATCAACTTTCAAGTTTATCTTTTTCTTTATGTCTAAAAAATCAGAAATAACTTTCGTAACTGTTGTCTACTGGCTTGAAGGAGCAATTTCCGGAGATGGCCTAATAAATTATAAAATTACCAAAATGATAATTTTTATATCAGTATGTTTTGTATTCTGTATTTTTAATAACCATATTATGCATGTTGTTTGAATACGAGAAATAATAATAAAATAAAATAAATATATCATCACGGCTTATTACCCATTGCTGCTGGGTGTACGAATCTGCTTTGTACACAGATATCGGTAATGATGGAATATTTGCACCGTGCGAGTGCCTACCAGGCGTCACCTCACGGGCACTCATTGCTGGCGTAGAGAGTGCATCACATGGGTCAATAATAATAATTAATAATAATTTTAAAAAAAAGATTTTTTAAAGAAATTCAATTCAAATATGTTAAAGTTAATCCTTATATTGTAAATTTGACAAAGAAAATATACATATATTGGTTCCTTTATCATTAATAGAAAAAACGTAATAGGTATGTTAGTAATATTCATCCTGATGTCTTGAAAATCTTCGGAAGAAATCAACGTGTTGTGTTGAGCTGGTCGACTGTTTGACGTCATGAACTCATTGAACACTTCAAGATGTGTCTAGGCTCATTAGGCTGAATGTTAATTCGTTTGATATATTTATATAGCCTTGACGCTATGTGCGTGTATCTGGACCTAAGAATGGGGTTACCTTACGACCCAACAAATTAGCAAGTCATATAATGCGAATGCGGTTCTAACACTCATCATTTGCACACTATATTTAGAAAGAAGATACCAGATATAATATGTGTATTCATTTTTGTTGCCAAAAATACAATATAATTCTAATAAAAATATTTTGATTAAGGGCCGGTCTTTCCACCTTGGGATAATTTGGATAAATATGCAATATACTCGTATTCCGTTCATATTTTGAAATGTGTGAAGATTAAAATTAAAAGAAACGTAAGAAAATAAAAATCCATCTAATGGGTGCCGCCAAAAAGGGGAGGAGGGTGTCAAGAAGAGGCAGTTACTCCCACCTCTTGGATTGACAAAAAATCAAGCAAATGTTTTGTTTTTGAGAAACTTAATTCAAGATTAAACTTGATGACAACAATGATAATACTAGATTTCAACAATGATAAAATTTGATTACAACAATATTAAATGTGGATGGAATGGTACAAGTATCTTTACATGTAAAATGTTTCATTTATATATATATATATATATATATATATATATATATATATATATATATATATATATATATATATATATATATAATAAGTACGAGGCGGCGTATAGTTAAAAAGTGGAATATTGGAATTAAATGAATAAAAAGAAAAGGAACAAAATAAAAATGTAAATAAATAATTATTAGACATGTGAAATTTTTAATAAATGCTATTAACCAATTTTCCAATTTATTGCATCATTTCATAAGTTTCTGTCAGATATCATATTTATCCGTTAGAAAAGTTCCGGATAACTTATCTGTCGGATAGGCTATATTTATCTGACGGATAACCTTATCCGCAGGTGGAAAGACGCATTTTTTACTTATCCGCCAGATAACTTTATCTGGAACTTTATCCGAAGGTGGAAAGACCGGCCCTTAGTATTGCTATTCCACCTGTTGTTATTTTGCTCTCCGTATTTTTTCATCAAATGCTTTTTAGCATCTAAACACATATGTTAAACGTACGAAAAAAACTTGGATTAGATTAGACTACATTTCAAAAAATAAACTGCCATAATTAGAGTAAAATTCGCTAATCCAAAAATAAGGATTAATCTTTTTTGTGACTCAGACTGAAAATGGCGGGAGGTATTGTATTGGCCACACCAGATTTTTTAATCAAATGTCAACACACAAAATATTTCCTTATTTTTTTCATTGTAGGTAAGTACCTATTACGTAAATAAGTGGCACTATTATTATAGTCAAATTTAAATTAAAATTAATGTAAAAGTTGGAAATTTTTCAACTGTGTCATAATTAGGTCACTCGAAATCTCTGTCAAACAGGATTTATTATCTTACAACACCGATGTTTCAGTGCATACTCTTGCACCTCCTTCTGGGTTTTTTGAATGATTATAGACCCAGAAGAAAGTGCAAGAGTGCTCCGAAACGTCGGTGCTGTTTGACTTGATAATTTTAGTATTGTTAGCAATGATGTAAAACTTTATATCCATTTTTCTCAGAAAATCGTTATGTGATCATATGAAAATATCATATCCTTCAGAATTAAATTATTGAGCGAATAAAAAAATAAAAAATATTCCTATTTAAAATAAAAAAGTTATGTCCTATAACCACTGATAAAAATTTACTTTTAAGGTACATTGATATCACCAATTTTCTAATACCAAATTTTGCTTATTTAACCATACTTGTAGCACTTCAAATAAGAAAATTGCTAATAGTAAGCGAGTGACATGTCTACATTTGCCATATAACTACAGAAATTCTATTTTGAGAGAAAGAAGTTTGGAATAATAAATCATTTTTAACACGTATATCGTACACTATTTTTTTACAAACACTATTTTTACCTCCCGCTACCCTTGGTAAGGGAGGTATAGGGATCGTGCTAAAAATCGCATATCGAGATTTTAGTAAATGAGTACGTTTTAAGGTCTCTAGAAACCAATTTTAACATTTTCACGATGGTACACACAGATGTGTATGTGTGTGTATGTATGTGTGGATTCTCCACTCTAACTCAAATACTATCATACAGAAAATTTTTAAATCTTGTACTTCGACCTTTTTCTATTATGGAAACAGCCCATGAGATTTTGGTGTAAATCGGATAACCGGAAATGGCAGTTACTTGAAGATCAAAATAATTTTTGTTCGAAAAATACCTTGTAGTGTTATTTTTTCGAGATTAATGTTATTATAAAAATTAAAGATTATTAAATTTTCTACAGATTTACATTAATACTTTTTCTACATATTTTATGGATAAATTTATAAAATTATCTATAAAATAAACCCTACGCCTTAAATAAACAAAACTCCTTGGTTTCGCAGTTATTCAAATGTATGTAACTGACAGATAAATGTCACTGTCAAAGAACTAATCATTTCAAATTAATAATAGTAATGTTTTAAAAAGAAAAAATTAAATAGAACAATAGGAAAGAAAATCAATACAGTTTCCAGCATAAGTAAATATGTAGATGTATTTAGATTAATAAAAATTAACGATTAACAAAAAAATTTAAGCTAATCTTCATTTTCAGATTAGTGAATTCTATTCTTTCCCAGTATTTAAAATTTAATCTTCATTTTATTATCAAAAAAGGTAGTTACTTAGATTAGATTAGACTATATTTTTAGAAATAAACTGCCAAAATTAGAGTAAAATTCGCTAATCCAAAAAAAAAAGGATTAGCTTAATCTTTTTGTTACGTGGGCTTTACTTACTCAATTTGTGATTATATTTGTAACCATATGTACATTTTCATGTAAATAATCTTCCCTAAATAAAAAAAATAATAATAATTTCGACATTATATTATTAAAATGAATTGTCAATTATCTAAAAATAAATTAGGTAAAAATGGGTTAAAGAAACGTCATCTAGTACCAACCGTCTAAAAAAAAAATTGCGTATCGAAATGAAGGTCATTACGATACGCAATTGCATATTGTAATGACTTCATTATGAACGCAAAATATAAAAAATGACATTTGTAACCCTAAAAACAAACATCAAAAAGCTTACTTTTAGTAGATTTGAAAAAAAAATGTTTTATTAAATTCTGTCACGATTTAAGAATAAAGAATAGTGCATGTAACATTATAAACCTACATGTAAGTAATTTAAAACATTGACAACATACTAACTCGTAACGAAGTAACAATTGTAAATGAAATAATATTCGTATCATAGCTAACAGTACCGCTAGTATGTATTTCCCTCCCATTATGGCTCGGTACTATTGTTAACCTGTTACATATGTAGCATATGTAAGCACACTATTAACTGGGAATCCCCATACGTGCGTATATGGCATGTTTACGCGTGTGCAGAAATCTTTATTAATTGATGCCTGGCCAACAAGTGGCAAAGGTTTTTCATTTTCAATGTTCGGTTTTGATATTAGATAAAAATGAAACGAATTCAAATTGCAACAAACGTTTATTATTTAATGAAAGAATAATCAATGACATTAATAATAGATGTTAGGGATAAAATTATTGGAGATGCAATCTTGGTAAAATGATTTTATTAAATATCATTTATTTAACAATCCGAATTTTGGTTTCTAATAAACCATCATCAGAGTTCTGGAATACATTTTGTGCATAGTAATAATAAAAATTAACATCGTTGATATTACCATCACGGCTGTGTTTGATGGCTCGCAAACGAGAAGTCCAATTTTAATCATATTTTAGTATATTTGAGACTGCACTCCGACTATTTCGCATCGTATGTTCTCCTTCAGCTCTTGAAATATTGTCATTTGCTTATGGTGTACACCAGTGATTCCAAATAACCCCATAGAAAAAGTGTAGAGATATTAAATCACACAGCCACGGCGAAATTAGGCATCCAGGGAACTATTGCCGCTAAACAGCGATTTTTCCATCACTTATGTGACACGTAGCGCCATCTTGTTGGAAAATATTTATTGGAAATCTACATTAAGCAAAAAATCATTTATCATTGCTCTATACCTCTCTCTATTGGCGCTTAAGAGGAATGACTCCTCCTGCCTACTATACAGATTTTTTTTCGGTTACGGGACACCCCGATTATTTGATTTATTTTTGGAAATATAGAAGAAAATCATTCAAATAAAAATTGTTCTAGATGAAGGGGAACATTCACTTATTGAAGAAAAGACTTTTTACTTCCTTGTAAAAATTTCGGTTTCCAGATTTCAACGGAAATATCCATTTTGGCCATCCCTGAATCCATTCTAACTAATTTCGTCGTGACGTCTGTACGTACGTATCTCGCATAACTCAAAAACGGTAAGCCATAATAGTTGAAATTTTGTATTTAGGACTTCTATAACATGTAGTTGTGCACCTCCCTTTTTGGTCATTACATAATTTCCAGAAATGGTACTTAATTTGAAGCCTATAATAGATTTTAATGAAAACTATATTAAAATATAATCCAAAACTTTTCAAATTTAGTATATAACACTTTTATATCAATTGGAATAACATAGCAGAATTTGGTTAAGACAGGCTAACCCGAAGTGATATATTACCTGAAGTTGTTAACAGTTTTTCTTGAATAAAATGGTTTCATTTTGATTTTAGAAATAAATACGTCAAATAAGAGTTTTAGAGAATTAAATTCTGCGTCTAGCACATTAAGTATTATTAAATTAGCCCTTTGTATAAGCGAGATATGTAAATTTAAAACTTATACACTTTTTGGTTTTTGTAATGAAGCTTGCTATGGATTAGGACAAAAAATAACAAAAAAATAAAAAATAGGTGTTAATGTCAAATTACGTCAAATACGTGTAATTTTATAATTGAGTCTATACTTCATATTAGTCTTGCGTACAAGGAAGTCGTGTGGTGTCCACATCAGATTTTTTAACTAGTGGTTATCAAACACTTTTTAAATAGGATGGTACATATTTATTACGTTTATTCAATTTCTGAATTTAACTATGTATACATTTTATATCCTTACGTTACAAAAATATTGAGAAAAATGCAATTGAAATTTAAATAAATTTTATTTTTATAGTTATTTTTCAGTAGGCTGTGCATGAAAAAAAAAACGTAAATTAAAACGAAACTTTATAAATAGCAAGAATAAGAATTATGCACTAAATAGGTCAAATTGACAGATAGTAGTTTTGTTTTTGACACATAACCTACCGAAAAATAACTATAAAAATAAAATTTATTTAAATTTTAATTACATTTTTCTGAATATTTTTTTAATCTAAGAATATAAAATGTATTGAATTCAGAAAAAAATACTCTATCGAATGGGCTTTAAAATATATACCATATCATTTAAAAAAATATAACTTTATGTTATAGTTTGAGAACCACTGGTTAAAAATATGATTTTCTTCAATACAGGAATAATTTATTTCATCGACTACAACTTATATTTGAATGATTTTCTTCTATTTCCAATAATAAAGAAAATAATCGGGGTGTCCCGTATCCGAGAAACACCCTGTATATGAAGCAAAAATTCAAATAAATTGGTCCTGTACTATAATTAGTAACATTAGTAACTTCTGAAATGAATCTGATTTTAAAAAAATATTGTAATTTATTATACTTCATTTCACGTAAGAAAGTAGTGTTGGGAAGATAGGTGCAGTTTGATCTTGTAGTTTCATTGGATAATATCGGGGTATTATCCAGTCAAAGAACATGATCAAACTGCACCTATCTTCGCATCACTATTTTCTTACGTGAAACGAAATATAGTATTTAACCTTGATTTTAAAGAAGAAACGAGAAATGCCTTTTTCCGCATAAAATAAAAGTCAAATACTAATAGATTTAAGTAATACTTTCTTATCATGCATGTTCATATCAGAAGTATGTTCGTCTAATATTGAATTTTTTAAAATGTTACTAGTTCTATACTTGCCGTCAAATAAGTATGAATTGGAAATTTCTACACTTGCTAATTCATATGGGCAATGTTAAAATGCTACGTTATGAAGAAGTGGCAACATCGCAGGGCAAGGGCAGAGTGCGGAAAAGGGACAAGTTGAGATCAGTTCATACTCATTTGACAGCGAGTATAGCACAGGAATAATTTATTTCAATTTTCCCTTCATACATAATAGGCAGAGAGATCCATTCCTCGGCCCTCAGTGATTTCAAAAAGTAAGGGCTGATGATGCCTCCAGTCCATGGTCCGCACTAAACAGTGACTTTTCTAGCAAGAGTATTGTTTTTTGTGTATTATCTTCAACCCATATACGGCAATTTTGCTTGTTCACAAAACCTTTCAGCCAAAAATGAGCCTCGTCTCTGAAAATGATTTTTGGTCGAAACTATAAATTACAGAACGCAAATTTTTATAATATTGCTAAATAATTTCTATGCATTGTTGGTCTGTGAACTTTTTTGTGATTAATTGTCAGACCTTAATTATTGTTTCTGTCAATTCAGATGTTTAAAAATTCGTAGAGTTGCTGGATGAGCGCAGTTTAAAATTCGATTTGAAAAACCCTGTATATTGTTGAAAAAAGCGAATGTGCGTTATCCCCCACTTGTAAGTATTTTTGTGTTTCTTTGTCTGATTGTGGCTGTGTCTCGCTTTGATTTGTACTGGGTGCGAGGTGTCCACTCATCATCCGATCTCGTACCTCAGCGCACAACAATGGACCACCCAACACTCGCGGTCTGCCCTGACAGCCAATCCCATGCATCATACCGCACATCACACTACATGGTTTGAATACCTCACTAAGGTATCAACTATGACTTGTGCGTCTAATTCCTAGAAAAGTATAGGGGATGCACATTTGTATAGTCTATTTCGAAATAAATGTACCTAGATTGAAAAAAAATCTGGTGTGGCCATTACAATACCTCTCGCCATTTACAGCCCGAGTCACAAAAAATATTAATTTATTCCTTATTTTTGAATTAGCGAATTTTACTCTAATTTTGACAGTTTATTTCTTAAAATGTAGTCTAATCTAATCCAAGTAACTACTTTTTTTTAAGCCCCTCAACAGGATTAAATCCCAATTACAGAGTGCGTACACATTCACATACATCCATGCCTTAGTGGGATTCGAACCCATAGGCCTGAGGGCACTCATGACATGAGGCTTGCTCTAACCATTGAGCCACCGGAGCTATAATAAAATGACGATTAAATTTTAAATGCCGGGATAGAATAGAATTCATTAATCCAAAAATGAGGATTAGCTTAAACACTGTTGTGAATCGTTCATTTTTATTAATCTAAATACAAACCTACATATTTATACTGGCTTGCAAAAAAATCGCATACAGCTATTTTTTGCTGTATTGAGTCTATCTTGATTTTGAACTTGTCAAATGTCACTAGTGTCAATTAAGATGTCAAAATTAACAGAAATTCAAATACATTCTTGGTTGTTCTATCATTTTTCTGGAATATATTTGTAATTTAACAGTAGGTAAATTAAACACAATTAAGAACTAGCTCCATAATAGATCAAATAGTGATGACAGTGACAACATTGTCAATTTTTACATTATTTACAGAGCTAAAAAATTACAAAAACTCGGTTACTTGATTTTTAAGGTGTACGCGATTTTTTTGCAAGCCAGTGTACTTATGCTAGAAACTGTATTGAACTTCTTTTCTATTGTTCTGTTTACTTTTTTCTTTTTAAAACGTTACTAATATTATTATGAAATGATTAGTTCTTTGATAGTGACATTTATCTGTTAGTTACATACATTTGAATAACTGCGTTTTGTTAGTTTAAAGCGTAGGCTTTGGGATTTAAATTATAGATAATTTTATAAATTTATCTATAAAATATATAAAAAAAGTATTAATGCAAATCTATAAAAAATGTAATAATCTTTAATTTTTATAATTAATCTCGAAAAAATAACATTTAAAGGTATTTTGCGAAGAAAAACTATTTTGAGCTTTCTAGTAAAGTACCATTTCCGGTTATCTGATTTTCACCAAAATCTAATAGGCTCTTTCCATTACAGAAAAAGTTCGAAATACAAGGTTTCAAAATTTTCTGAATGATAGTATGTGAGTTATAGTGGAGGATCCACACATACATACATACATACACACACACACACACACATATATATATATATATATATATATATATATATATATATATATATATATATATATATATATATACAGACATCATCGTGATAATATTAAAATTGAATTCTAGGGACCTTAAAACGTGGTCATTTACCAAAATCTCGATATACGATTTTTAGCACGATCCCTATACCTCCCTTACCAAGGGAAGCGGGAGGTAAAAATGATTGAAAGAGAAAATCGAATTTTATAGCAAACGAATGTGTATGTGCTTTTTACGAATTTCTGAACAATAATTGAAAAACTAAAACGAATGAAATTTACTAAAATTAAAAGCTGAATACTTAATATACGTTAGTAGGACAAAGATGTACTAGCAAGCAAAATTCACGGGCTTGGCTTGAAAACTCAAGTCAATACCGAGCATTTATGTGTTAATAATAATAAATAAGATTCGTCATAAGCTGAATGTACTATGTATTATTGTTTAGTTATTCTGAATCTGAAGCTCGTTGCTCCTTCCCATCTGTTGAAGGGTTATTATTTATTAATCACACTTTCCAGATTCGAGATAAATTCGTTTTTGTTGCTTTGTACGGTGTCTGCATATTACATGATTTTTTTGTGTTTTATGTAAATGTTAAAGCATTGAAGTGTCTGCTACACGCATGATTATGAATACATGAGTACATGGCTACACCGCGTGACAGTTCGGACACCCATGGTGGCAAACAGATCATAATGAGCTGTAAAGAGAGGATTATTTGCTTTCCTGCAAATTCCTGCCCATTCAATGACTTGCAGGAATAAAACATGGCGGTAATTATATCAGACATCGAAAATTGTTTTTTTAATTTGTAGTTTATTTTGACCCAAGTTTACAATTAGCTATGCTATATTACAGGAAAACAAATTATTAAAAAAAATAATACATATAACCAAACTCTTGATGGGATTGTAAACCATAAAAAAACCCCGCGGCAGTGGATATCGATATCTCTAATCTCAAATCATTTTCGGCAATTCGAGAAAGTGAAAAGTGACAGAATTTACTATTTTAATTTGAATTTTTGCTATTGTATGTGAATATTATACATCATAGTATATTGAAATATACCGGGTGCCTTAGGGAATTAACATGTAAAATCATTTAATTGTGAATGTATATATATATATATATATATATATATATATATATATATATATATATATATATATATATATATATATATATATATATACAGGGTGTAAATGATATAAGTGCATTAAATTTAACCAGTAATATAACTCGGCGAGAGCAACAATATTTCTTAATAACTTTTTCTCGAAATCGCATATTTTTTTTAGCATTTTTACCACCGCGTAAATTGACGAGTCGTTCCAAATATTTTTGTGATAATTGAATGCAGTAGCAATAGCTATAAAAAATATTGTTTTAGCAATTGACAGTCCTGTCAAATGTTGCAATTAAATTTTGACATTAGTAATAAACTTGTTTATAAGGTAAAATTCTGTCAAAATGCGAGTACACAGACATTGTAATTACTTACCTATGGTTTATTTATTTTTTTACTCGTATCTGTACTACATTTTACTTGACATCACGGTTGTCATAAAGACAGTGTCATGGAGTTGCCAACGCATTTACACGGAGCGTTTCCAAATCATCACCAAATCATTCTGTTCTTAATATTCGCATATTTGTTAATCTTGTACATCTTTATCACATCATAATACGGAGTGTCACATATGACAATTTTAAAAAAAGCAACAGTTATATCCATGACATGTGCAAAAAGTTCTGTTTTCAGCACATAACAGACTTCAATTTTGGGAGTGGCTCATAATGTTCATTAATGAGACTGAATTTACTTGGGAAGGTGTATTTATTATGCATAATAAACATCTCGACAGACGAAAATGCTGTAAAAATTTTCATTAAAAAATGTTTGGGGAACAATAAATGGACGACTAATTATTGGTACTCATGTACCTCTTTTAAATGGACAAAAGTTTGTACTTACATTTTTTGAATAACGTACTTAAACTATTATGATTTATCGACGATAAATAATCATCTCATAACCTAATAACTATGCTTTTGCTCTTCCTCGCGTTACCTCGTTTCTCCTTATCTCCTTGTCTTCCACTATTCACAGGTGATTAAAAGCCTAGTTTAATACACAACTTTATAATTTTGTTATCCAAAATTTAAATTTGTTTATTTTAAAAATTGTACTATTACCTATTAATTAATAATAATGTTATTTCCCTTCGTTTATTAATTACTGTGACTAAGTGTAACCGATAACCGACAATTTTTGAGCTGTCTGTATCCCACTTGAATACGGCAGCAGCCATTTGTTCTCCATAGGCGGGTAACGAAATATACAGCAAATCTTTAAAGAATTTTAACTCAAAATCTAAAAGACTTAGAAAAAAAAGTTATTAAGAAATATTGTTGCCCTCGTCGAGTTACATTACTGGTTAAATTTAATGCACTTATTTCATTTACACCCTGTATATATATATATATATATATATATATATATATATATATATATATATATATATATATATATATATAAATTATTAGAGTTGTAGTGTTGGAGTTATCGACGGAGAAAAAAATCGTCACACACACACATACACACAGACATCATTGCAAAAATAGTAAAATCGTATTTTAGGGACTCTAAAACGTGTTTATTCATTAAAAATTCACCGTCTAATTTTTTGACCAAAACCAATACCTTCCTTACCTAAAGGTATGACGGAAGGTAAAAAGCTATACAGTTTGATGTAACTGTTTTATTTTAAAAAAATCTGATGTGGCCAGCACATTACCTTCCTTCAGTTCTATGTATTTTGTATAAATGTCATACAGAAAGTTCCTTGCAAAAGATTATATTTCTTGTACATTACCTTAAGGGAGTTGTATGTATTTTATACAATTTCCATACAGAAAGTTTCTAACAAAAGATCCTATATTTCCAGTAAAATTATAACAAACATACTGTCAACTGCACTTGACACTGACACCTTTCAATCAGAATTTTCATAATGTAGCAGTTATAGCAAAGCTAACTAATATATATGATATTTAATTTCTTTATAATTTTTTAACTCTATGTGCATTTAATATGAAGTATAAAATGCATTCAAATCGTATAGAGAATAAATAATTCTTTAATATTTATAATAACATTAAATGTGAAAAAATGATATTTAACATCGTTTTTTCAAGAAAAACTGTTAAAAACTTCAAATGAGGGTACTTCCGGTTGACCAATTATAACCAAAATCTAATCAGCTCTTCACATGGATGTAACGAAGAGGAATACGAGAGAATTATAATTTTTGGAATTGTAGTATTAGAGTTATCGCATTAGAAAATTTTGTCACACACAGACACACACATACACACACACACACACACACACACACACACACACACACACGCACACATACACACACTCATACAGACATCATCGTAAAAATAGTAAAATCGTATTCTAGGGACCCTAAAACGTGCTTATTCATCAAAAACTCACCACCGAATTTTTTGACCAAAGACAATACCTTCCTTACCTAAAGGTGACGGAAGGTAAAAAACCAAAGGATAGATTTATGTTTGACACTTAGTCTAAGTTACCAACTTTCAAATTTAAAAATTCCCATAAATAGTTAAACTTGAACTTTGTAACACTTTTTTGATTAAACAGCATCATAAAATTGACTTTGTTTAAACAAGAACTACGAAAAACATATTGTTGCATCACTTTCTTACCATTTTGCTATTGTCCACGACTATAAATCTCTAGGTGAAACTACAATATGACACCACTGTACTTTTTGATGATTTACAACAGAAAACATAAATTTCTAATTTTAATAACAACTAATTTAATCCTTTCGGCCAGTTCTAAACGATATAAACAATAACACCACGCGTTACCATGGTAATAACTCATCTTGATTATAAAAATGAATGCTTGGATGTGTCTAATTGACGCCCAACCCAATCCGACACCCACGATCACAACAGTTTTGAAATTCCCGAAGAGAGAACGTCTTTGATTTGATAGGAAATTTGCATTTACATTCAATGTTTAGTATTAGAGTAATTTAGTGATATTTTTATTAGTAGCTAGTACCGTTAAGATTCTATTGAGTTCGAAGGAAAAATTTGTAGGTTCAAGGAATTTATTGCAGCTATTTATTTACTAATTTGATTATAAATTATTGGTAATCATACAAATATGTTTGTTAAAGTATAGATTTTTATATTTGCATATAGAAAATTTATAGTGATTTTATTTTAATGATTTCCGATTCTTCCTAGGTGGTCCAACAATACTACACTTTTTTACCTTCCGTCACCTTTAGGTAAGGAAGGTATTGTCTTTGGTAAAAAAATTACCTTCTTGTATATTACCTTAAGGCAGTTGTATGTATTTTATACAAATTCCATATAAAAAGTTTCTATCAAAAAATTATAACACAAACATACTGTCAACTGCAGTTGACACTTATAATCAGAATTTCTTAATATAGCAGCTGTTTCCAGAGTTATAGCATAGCTGGCTAATATATGAGATTTAATTTCTTTATAGTTTTTACCTTCCGTCACCCTTAGGTAAGGCAGGTATTGTCTTTGGTCAAAAAATTCGATGATAAGTTTGTAATGAATAAGCACGTTTTAGTTTCCCTAGAATAGGTTTTTATTATTTTTATGATGATATATATATATATATATATATATATATATATATATATATATATATATATACCGTGTGTCTGTCTTAAAGGTGTACATAGGAGATTAACATGGGAAATCAGTTTTTTACAATTTATTGCTCGCCTAATTATTTTAAGCAAAAACGCGTCTAATAAAAGTTATAGGACATAAAATTCTGCATCTAAGTCAATAAATAGAATTACCTTTACATGCTTTGTAACGACAGAAATTAATTATGAAAATGTTGAAAATTACGTTGAAAATATCGACAGCCATGGAATTGAATAAAAAATAAATAAATGCTTAACGTTTTATCTGTCACAACGTAAGTTAATTTATTTGACGTTTCAGACAATTTGATAAAATGTGAAGCATTTATTTATTTTTTGTTCAATTCCATGGCCGTCGATATTTTCAACGTAATTTTCGACATTTTTATATTTAATTTCTATCGTTACAAAGCTTGTGAAGGTAAATCTGTTTATTGGTTTAGATGCAGAATTTTATGCCCTAAAACTTTTATTTGACGCATTTTTGCTTAAAATAATTAGGGGAGCAGGAAATTGCAAAAAAACTGATTTCCCATGTTAATCTCCTATGTACACCTATAAGACAGACACACGGTATATATATATATATATATATATATATATATATATATATATATATATATATATATATATATATATATATGTGTGTGTGTGTGTGTGTGTGTGTGTGTATGTGTGTCTGTGTGTGACAAAATTTTCTAATGCGATAACTCTAATACTACAATTCCAAAAATTATAATTGTTTCGTATTCCTCTTTGTTACATCCATATGAAGAGCTGATTAGATTTTGGTTATAATTGGTCAACTGGAAGTACCCTCATTTGAAGATTTTAACAGTTTTTCTTGAAAAAACGATGTTAAATATCATTTTTTTCACATTTAATGTTTTTATAAATATTGAAGAATATTTTATATTTTATACTTCATATTAAATGGATATAGAGTTAAAATTATAAAGAAATTAAATTTCACAAAGCAGCCAGTTTAAAATACGATTTGAAAAACCCTGTTTATTGTTAAAAAATATGATGTGGCCAGCACATTACCTTCCATCAGTTCTATGTACTTTGTACAAATTCCACACAGAAAGTTTCTTGCAAAAGATTCAATATTTCCAGTACATTACCTTAAGTCAGTTCTATATATTTTATACAAATTCCATACAGAAAGTTTCTATATTTCCAGTAAAATTATAACACAAATATACTATGTCAATTGCACTCGACACTGACATTTGTCAATCAGAATTTTCTTAATATAGTAGATGTTTCCATGTTTATAGCAAAGCTGAAATTTAACTTCTTCATAATTTTTTAACTCTATATCTATTGAATATAAAGTATAAAATGAAATCAAATCGTATAGAGAATAAAATATGAAAAAAATTATATTTAACAGCGTTTTTTCAAGAAAAACTGTCAAAATCTTCAAATTAGGGTACTTCCGGTCGACCAATTATAACAAAAATCTAATCAGGTCTTCATTTGGTTGTAAATAAGAGAAATCGAAAGAATCGTCACACACACACACACACACACACACACACACACACACATCCATACATACAGACATCATAAAAATAGTAAAATCGTACTCTAGGGACCCTAAAACTTGCTTATTCATTACAAACTTATCATCGAATTTTTTCACCAAAGACAATACCTTCCTTACCTAAAGGTGACGGAAGGTAAAAAAACTATAAAGAAATTAAATATCATATATTAGCCAGCTATGCTATAACTCTGGAAACAGCTGCTATATTAAGAAATTCTGATTGAAAGGTGTCAGTGTCAAGTGCAGTTGACAGTATATTTGTGTTATAATTTTTTGACAGAAACTTTTTATATGGAATTTGTATAAAATACATACAACTGCCTTAAGGTAATATACCAGAAATAAAATCTTTTGCAAGGAACTTTCTGTATGACATTTATACAAAATACATAGAACTGACGGAAGGTTATGTGCTGGCCACATCAGATTTTTTTCGATTAGGAATAGAATGGAAAATATTTCAGCCAACGGTATCGCAAATATTTTTACATGAACAAAATGTAATTCTGAATTTTAGAAATTCATTATTTATTATTTTTAATTATTTATTTGTAATGTTTGTCAGCGATCTTTTTTATTTCACTACTTTTACTCTCTATATATTTGTAAATATAGAAATAAATAAAATAAATAATAATAATAATTAATAAAAACTTTGTTTACTATTTAGCGATATAAAATTTACAAAAACAAATAAGTACATATAATTATTAACGATATATATTAAAAATAATTTCAAATGTGTATAAAAAGTTCAATTCAAACTACACAATTTTAATTGGTGTATAAATTGTTTAAGAAGACATTGGCAGGTATAGCACAGTATTAAAAGTCTTCTTTGATAACTAAAACATTAAAATTAATAAAAACTATTATGAATCATTCTTGGGAGACCGTTACTATAATATCAAATTACATTAAGCATCCTTAAAATTAACAAAAATACACATAAATGTCACATGCACAATACAACCATCACCCATCATTAAAATTTGTTTAGACACATTAACCAATAAAACTCCAAACTAAAATCTACTTTAACAAACCGTCATGTTCGAATTAATTTATTCCAAAACGTCTTATTCAAATGAAACTTGTTTTTCTTAAAATTCTTAACCTTTGTCAAACCCAGGACATAAAATTATATAAATTATGCAAGGCATCAACATCTTAGAGAATAAATATTTATATACATTTCCGTTCAAATTATCTTCTCATTAATAAGAATTAAGCAAAGTCAAATACACTGATAAACACACTTGTAGAAATTTGTCTACGTGATATTAAAAATTCGTGAGTGGAATACCAAATATTCTTATCATAATTCACGTATAGGAGGAATACAAGAATACGAACTTATGAGAAAGGATTATAAGGGTTAGTTTAGTTTGTCTAGCTAGTGCTTAAGTGTGTAAAGCTAAGAGATTCTCATTTTTCAACTGATTCGGTTTTTTCTCTCATAATTTCGATGACACGAAGACATATGTACTGGAAAACGGAACGCATTTATTAGTTTAGTTTTTGTGTGGGTTTGTTAACACTGATAAAATGAAATTGTTTTAACACTTAACAACTAGTATTAATAATTTTTTATAAAGAGTCCTACCTACGTAACGATAAGATGAATTATATTTTGTTTTAAAATATCATCACCTTTACTTAAGGTTTGTTTCTACAGCTAATCCGGACTGTCTTACGTACGTCAGACGCATTCGCATTTTGAAAATATCATTCCAACCGAAGGTTGGTATGTTTGTACTATTTGTCAGCACATGCGCACCACAATTTTTGCGCGTTGCGAGGAAAATATCGAAGCATAACCTATGATTGTTTATCTATTTTCATAAGTGATCATGAGTAATTTGGAATTTGATTTTAAATAATTTAATGACTGATATTTTTTGTCATTGATGATATGACATTTTTTAACGCTTTCGTGTAAAAAAATATTGTAAAGAAGATTTTTACAAAATAAAATCTGGACAATACGGAAAAATTATACAGGGTGTTAATAACTAAGTCGTCACATCCGAAAATGGTAGTTAGAACTCATTAAAACAAACAACTTTTCTTAGTTCCAATTTTTGATTTGATACCCCGGTTTGCAGTTGTTGAAGTTCTTTTGTTTTTCGAAAAATCATCATATCTCCCTTATTTTAAGGGCTATTGCAATAAACAAACAATATAGGTACATAAATAATTAAAAATACACAATAAATGTATAATACATTACAACAAATTTTTCTCATTCCTTACAAATTGAAGTGAATGATTTTCGGTAGCGAAATACCGCACCTGGACCACATGAAGTGAGTCAGCTGAGCACATGTTAAAACCATAGTCGCGTTCTTTTTACCATTTTTTACATGAGAACTCAGCACACCTAGTGATGCCGCAAGACGAGAAACGACGAGAATCAACCCACTCTCGTCTCGTCTCGAAATTTCGAGACGAGGATACTCTGTATCTCGTCTCGTCATAATTTTTCATGCTTTCTCTCGATCTCAACTCGAGAGTCTCGAATATCTCGAATTTATAATTAGCAAAGGAGTACCACTAATTAAAACTTATTATTGTACTGTCTGGTATTTAAATGGTTAGGTACTCAATATCATGGGCTTATTAACCGTTGCTGGGCGTGCCAATCTGTAGATATTGGTAATATATATATATATATATATATATATATATATATATATATATATATATATATATATATATATACAGGGTGTAAATGAAATAAGTGCATTAAATTTAACCAGTAATGTAACTCGACGAGAGCAACAATATTTCTTAATAACTTTTTTTTCTAAGTCTTTTAGATTTTGAGTTAAAATTCTTTAAAGATTTACTGCATATTTCGGCGCGCGCCCATGGAGAACAAATTGCAGCTGTCGTAATCAAGTGAGATACAAACAGCTCAAAAATTGTCGGTTATCGGTTACACTTGCAGTCACAGTAATTAATAAACGAATCAAAGGAAATAACATTTATTATTTATTAATTCGTAATAGTGCAATTTTTAAAATAAAGAAATGTAATTTTGGATAAAAAAAATTATAAAGTTGTGTATTAAACCAGGCTTCCCGTGAATAGTGGTAGACAAAGAGGGGCGAGGCAACGAGAGGAAGATCAAAAGCATAGTTATTAGGTTATGAGATGATTATTTATCGTCGATAAATCATAATAGTTTAAATACGTTATTCAAAAAATGTAAGTACAAACTTTTGTCCACTTAAAAGAGGTACTTGAGTACCTATAATTAGTCGTCCATTTATTGTTCCCGCTCAAATATGTTTTTATGAAAATTTTTACAGTATTTTCGTCTGTCGAGATGTGTATTGTGCATAATAAATACACCTTCCCAAGTAAATTCAGTCTCATTAATGAACATTATGAGCCATTCCCAAAATTGAAGTCTGTTATGTGCTGAAAACATAGAACTTTTTGCACATATTATTGATATAACTGTTGCTTTTTTTAAAATTGTCATATGTGACACTCCGTATTGTGATGTGATAAAGATGTACA
Organism: Harpalus rubripes; assembly: GCA_963082715.1. Taxonomy (NCBI): domain Eukaryota; kingdom Metazoa; phylum Arthropoda; class Insecta; order Coleoptera; family Carabidae; genus Harpalus; species Harpalus rubripes. The sequence goes on from OY720456.1 coordinate 55,176,721, forward strand.
AGATTAATAAATGTGCGAATATTAAGAACAGGATGATTTGGTGATGATTTGGAAATGCTCCGTTAAATGCGTTGGCACCTCCATGACACTGTCTTTATGTCAACCGTGATGTCAAGTAAAATATAGTACAGATACGAGTAAAAAAATAAATAAATAAACCATAGGTAAGTAATTACAATGTCTGTGCACTCGCATTTTGACAGAATTTTACCTTATTAACAAGTTTATTACTAATGTCAAAATTTAATTGCAACAATTGACAAAACTGTCAATTGCTAAAACAAAATTTTTCATAGCTATTGTTATTGCATTCAATAATCACAAAAATATTTCGAACGACTCGTCAATTTTCGGGGTGGTAAAAATGCTAAAAAAAATGCGATTTCGAGAAAAAGTTATTAAGAAATATTGTTGCTCTCGCCGAGTTATATTACTGGTTAAATTTAATGCACTTATTTCATTTACACCCTGTATATATATATATATATATATATATATATATATATATATATATATATATATATATATTCGTATAGTGCGGGCACTTGAAGCTGGTGTAAAGAGTATACCACAGGTGTCACTTTTGTTTTTTTTTTGCTAAAACCCAAAATAACTTTAAAATGAATAAGTAAATATGAATGTAAATGAAGAGACAATTCAAATATTTATATATACCGATGAATATTTCATTCGAAAAATTTCATCCAATCACGTTACAGTATTATTTGATTTTCAACCAATGACAATCGAATATTAGTGAATATTTGCACTTGTGCGTATACCCGAGTATTTGCACAAGTGCAATACCGGAATATTTAAAATAACGGTGAACACAAGAAAAGCATCAACAAGAAATTAGCTATTTATTAAAATTACAGTGTTCAATATCTGACAACTGACATTTATGTGACATTAAAATAAATATTAAATATTTATAAAAGTAATTAAAAATATATATAATTAAATAAGTGACCTTGCTAAATATTATTCATCCAAAAAATTGCACAATTTATAGCAGCTTGTATTGCCTTAGCCTCTGCTTTTGCTGAATATTATTTACTCATTTTATCCACTCGCGAAAATTAGTACACTGGATTTATCTTAACTCATCTATTCCTTAAATTACTAAAAAGACTGAAAAAGATAGAATGATATTTTTGAACTTACATGCTTGATTTATTATTAAAAACTAATATCACACTTGTTATTTGTCAGTTAACATCAGTTAAAAATGTAGATGAAAATTCCTGAGTCCACTCCTCTTCCTAAACTTAAATAAATAAATTATAGTGGCATTACTGCCTTAATAAAAGTACTAATCATTCAATTAAAATTAAAATCACGCCGTCTTCTAGGAACGAATTAATAAAAGAATAATCAAACGAGACCCTCTCTTACAATTAATTAAATTATGGGAGTAATTTTCACGAATAAATAATATTAATGTCATGTCAAGAGCAGAGTACACTGTCTGACTGTATAATAACAATAATATACATAGCGTCACTTAACAAAATATAATGTATAATTGGTTTTGATAAGGGTACGCAGCGGTTCAGAGAAGTCGAGGACAGTGATCCTTGCATTCGGCGATGAGGAAATGTTTGGCCTACTGCCTCATCATTTTAAGTGACAAATAATCATGCAGTGATTGTAGTTTAGTTAAGTGTCTAATTAATTGGCAAAGGTTGCTCGGATCTTATTCTTCAGGCGGACATGAGTACTCAAAAGATGAAACTTTTTTTTAAAATACATATTGCCTTTTTTAGTATTTCTTGGAATTTATGAAAGAACATGGAATAATTTTATTAAGTGATCTGCCAGATAATTTAGGGCCAGAGATCGATTACAGTCGAAGTCAGTTATTTAAAAATTATTTGAAATATCATTAAAGAGTTACCCCAATAAATTAATGAGATCCTCAAATTTTAAATTATATTTATAAAATAAATATTATTTAATTCCAGTTGCGTCATATTCTGAGAACAAGGTTTCGGAAAAAATCAAACCAAGCACTAAAAATAAGGGTATAACGTTTATAATTCTACAAAAATCTAATTAATCTGTAGTTTTTCGAACAAGATCGAAACAATTTATTTTTGTTTCTATTCTATATTCTAACTTTAGTTCTTTATTTTATAAACATCATTTCCATCTTCGTTTTTATAATTTTATTTCTTCGGCTAAATCCAAAATTTCTTCAAAAATCAACCAACACCAGATTTATTTATTTTTATTAAATGATGGATTTACAAAATAAAATTCCAAACTAAACGTCTTGTTTTTATACGAGAATTGTTTTTTGATTCCTAATAATTTTAATTTTTTGCAAATAATGTTAAAAAATCTGATGTAACCAGCACATTACCTAATTGTGGCTAAATGAACTATTATTAAAATAGGTACTGTTAAAATATGAGGTGATGACAGGAATAGATACCAATCGTATGAATACTATAATGAACAAAAATTTAATTTTAAGTATCAATAGCTAAAACAGGATACTATATTTTTCAATGCTGCAATTCTGTCATGAATAAGTGAACTGAATAAGTTTGATGAAGACTGAAATAAAGAAATTTTATAAATAAATAAAAAAATCTGATGTGGTCAGCACATTACCTTCCGTTAGTTCTATGTATTTTGTATAAATTTCATACAGAAATTTTCTTGCAAAAGATTCTATTTTCTTTTGGCAGTTGTATGTATTTTATACAAATTCCATACAGAAAGTTCCTTTATTTATGAAATTTAATTTCTTTATAATATTATCCTTGTAATATTAAGTATAAAATGCAGTAAAATCGTATAGAGAATAAAATATTCTTTAATATTTATAATATTATAATAACATTAAAAGTAAGAATATAATATTAAACATAGTTTTTTCAAGAAAAACTTAAAATTATCAAATAAGGATACTGCCGGTTGACCAATTGTAACCAAAATTTAACCAGCTCTTCATATGGATGTAACGAACAAGAATACGAATTAAAATTTTTAAAATTGTAGTATTAGTTTTAGTTTTATCGCAGTCGAAATTTTTGTAACACACACGCACGCACGCGGTCACACACACACACACACACACACACACACACACACATCATCGTAAAGATAGGAAAATCGTATTCTAGGAACCCTAAAACGTGCTTATTGATTCAAAGTCATCACCGAACCTTCCTTATACCTCAAAGTGACGGACGGTAAAAAGTAAGATAAATTATTTTGTTAAGAATAATGTTATAAATACAATTTAGAATTATTTGATTAGTAGGTACATAAGTAAATAATCAATACAAAAATGTGTGTATACAAATCTTACTTAGCAGATTGATATACCCAGCAATAGGTAATAAGTTACAATAATATATTATTTATTAATAAATTAAAATTTAATGACCTATATATTACATAAAAAAATTTGTGTTTGTATAGTTTAAATCTTTAAATACACGCCTACTAATTTTCTAGAAACATCTCAAAGTAATTTACAAAGCAAATACTGTGTAAGAAAAGAATAAATCTTAATAAGAAGGCAAATAGAAGCAACGAGGCGACATTCAAATCATCGTATGCGTTAACGAAGTCAAGTGATAATTATAGTAATCAGGCCTTAATTAGCGTTAATTACTCACAAGTACTTAGTACAATTAACATATGCAGATTGCGTCACGAACGACTCAAGTACTCAACTTGTACAAGACACTGATTATATATAGGTATTTCTGTGTCAAATTAATTGACGCATTTTTTCAATAACAAAATTGTCTAGATTGATTATCAAAAACTTCAACTATCTAAAGAAATAAATACAAATGATTAATTTCCATATATTTTTTTTGTTGATTTTACACATTTGTTTTTATTTAATACTTTTGATAATTATAAATAAAGATATGTCTTCAAAATAACACTTCAACAGTGTAATAACCATGTTTTAAGGTCCCTAGAATACGATTTTACTATTTTTACTCCCTCTCTCTCTCTCTCTCTCTCTCTCTCTCTCTCTCTCTCTCTGTGTGTGTGTGTGTGTGTGTGTGTGTGTGTGTGTGTGCGTGCGTGCGTGCGTGCGTGCGTGCGTGCGTGTGTGTGTGTTTGTGTGTGTGTGTGTGTGTGTGTGTGTGTGTGTGTGTGTGTGTGTGTGTGTGTGTGTGTGTGTGTGTGTGTAACAAAATTTTCGTCTAGGATAATTTTAATACTACATTCCAAAAATTATAAGTATCCTCATTTAAATACTTTAACAGTTTTTCTTGAAAAAACGATGTTTAATATTATTTTTTCATATTTAATGTTATTATAAATATTAAAGAACATTGTATTCTTTATACGATTTGACTGCATTTTATACTTCATATTAAATGGATATAGAGTTATAAAATTTTGAAGAAATTAAATTTCATAAATTAGCTTGCTATGCTAGAAACAGCTACTATATTAATAAAATTCTGATTGAAAGATGTCGGTGACAATTTACATATTCGTAGTATATTTGTATTATAATTTTACTCGAAATATAGGATCTTTTTGCTCGAAACTTTCTGTATGGAATTTGTATAAAATACATACAACTGTCAAAAGGAAATGTACATACAAGAAATTTAGAATCTTTTACAAGGAACTTTCTATATGGATTTTATAGAAAATACATACGCATTTACGAAAATTCTACCAGTAGATACCGCATCTACCGACTGTGTTCGAAAACGCGAGTGGTAAAAACTTACCGTGTTCGAAAATTGTACAATACCTACCAGATTCATCTACCGGATTCCTGAAGAATCTAATCTCAAAAAAAGATAGTGATGCAATGCGAAGCGCGCGTGTTGAAATTGAAAATGTGTTCAAAGTAGGACTTTGCTCAGTTTGTTAACTACATTAAATTTCTAACCTGTTTCAAATTTTTTTCATAGGTCATGGATCTACTTCTGTTTACACTTGTGTTCTTAAAATATCGATTCCGGTAACTATAACCTGATAAACAGCTGTTTACAGGTAACAGTTCAGGTAATATGCTGGCCACATCAGATTTTTTCATTTAAATTTGCATTTCTAATAATTTTTAGATAGGTGTGTCAACAATGTTACCAATGATCTTACTTTTTAACTCTGCTGTCATAAAATGACATTTTTATCTCTAAAAACAAACATTAAAAGGCATACATTAAATAAATTTGTAGGAAAAAAATATAATTTTTAAGTAAATTAGTTAAGAATTAAACTGCGGGTTCGAAACGATGCGAACAACAGTTTTAACTTTAGCTCCAACCAAATGTGGTAAGAACAATTTTGCAACATAACCGTTGGTTGTCAATAACTGTCACTTTAACTAGAGGTGGTAGGATCGGGCCTAAATGAAATTTGTGTATCCTGTTTCAAATAGAAACAAAATAAATACACCTAATAGATTCGGATAGAATAGAAAGATGGTAAAACTTGTGGAAAGGTAAAGGTGAAATTGGACTTGGCCTTTCTATACGGTGTCATCTTCCATCGGTCGGTTTGTTGACATTGAAACACTTGAAACATTTCTTTAAACACGCTTGTTACTTGACAATTAAGGCTAGGCAAATGTTTAAGTGTCTGTTATGAGCTGCTGTTTGAACAGTCATCTTTGTTCTACATTTTTACCTTTTTCTAGGCTTCTGTTTGACGACTCGACTAATATTTTTACAGACCTACCCCTGTGAATGTTTGCTCAACGTTGTTGGGTACAATTCATCCAAGAACAAAAGAAAGACATTTTAGAATAATTATAAGTGAAAGCATATTCGATAGCATATAAATATTATTTCATCAGAATTTGTTTTAATAAGTAACGTTTCTGATATAAAACCATAAGATTCGTAAATCTTTGCAATAATTTATAGAAAATACAGTTTATAATAACCGTAATTTTTTTTTTGTATTTGGCCAAATACCCCGTATATCCGAAAATGTCATCGTTATAAACGGAAAGTAAATGTACTTAAATAAATATCTCGAATTACGTATGCTAGGAAAAGATCCCATATTTCCAGTAAAATTATAAGACAAACATACTATGTCATTTGCAATTGATGCTGACATCTTTTAATCAAAATAGTAGCTGTTTTCATAGCTGGCTATACTTTATGAAATTTAATTTCTTTATAATTTTTTAACTCTATATTCATTTAACATGAAGCATAAAGTGCAGTCAAATCGTATAGAGAATAAAATATTCTTTAATATTTATAATAACATTAAATGTGGAAATATTTGATGTGGCCAGCACATTACCTTCCGTTATTTCTATGTATTATGTACAAATTTCATACAGAAAGTTCCTTGGAATAGTACATTACTAACCGAGGTGGAAAGTGTTTCATTGTCGAGGGCGAAGATAGTTAACCAAGGCGCGAAGCGCCGAGGTTAACTATAGCCCGAGACAATGAAACTTTTCACCAAGGTTTGTATACTATTTTATTCACAATCTGAAATAAAACATTAATATTTGATATTTAAATAATAATAACCTAACATAAATAAACGAATGGTCTGAGATTGTTCATTTGTCACATGAACTGTCACTTTGATTTCTAACCTTAAATATTGATTTCATTCATTACTTGTATTATTTACAAGTTTATTCCATATTTTTATCATATAAATTGTAAAGATGCTTTGTTTATATGTAAATACCCATCATTGATACGCATTGAACTCGCAAAGCGGGGGGCAGCTATTTCCCGCCCCAGCTATCTTCACGTTATACTTTCCAACCTCTTGGAATATGAGGTTAACAATAACTAACTTCCCAACTTTTTAAAAGTCAGAAATCGTCATATTACAAACCGATTGTGAATAAAAGATTTTATTTCTTGTGCATTACATTCCGGCAGTTGTATGTATTTTATACAAATTCCATAAATAAAGTTTCTAGCAAAAGATCCTATATTTCCAGTAAAATTATAGGATAAACACATGTCAATTCCACTTTACACTGACATCTTTTAAACATAGTTTTCTTAATACGAGTAAAGTAGCTATTTTCATAGCTGGCTTCTTTATGAAATTTAATTTCTTTATCATTTTTTAACTCTTTATCCATTTAACATGAAGTATAAAATGCATTCAAATCGTATAGAGAATAAAATATTGTTTGGTACTTATAATAATATTAAACGTGAAAAAATAATATTTAACAATTTAACATAGGTTTTTCAAGAAAACCTTTTCCAAATGATGGTACTTCTGGTTGACCAATTATAATTTTTGAAATTGTTATCGCCGGCGAAATTTCGTTACAGACACATACAGACATCATCGTGAAAATAGTAAAATCGTATTCTAGGGCCCCCAAAACGTGCTTACTGATTAAAAACTCGTCATCGAATTTCCTAATTTATTTCTCAAAATTCTGTAGTTTTGTATAATTCAATTAGTTTTAGTAATATTATATGGACGCCATAGTAAACAATAATATGTATATTTAAAACAAATTGTTAACTAACTCTTAGTTAAATCCAAAAATTTAGCATCGATTTTATAGCATAAGTTGTAAAAATTACAAATGTTTTAACGGTTTACCAGAAATGAAAATGCCAGGCATAAATATGTTAAAAATATTAATGAAAATAAACAATTAAATACCTGACTGCTATTTTCATTTGTTTTATTATCGCTGTAAAAAAAATATAAGCATCTGTATTTGAAAATCGAAATGTGCCCTATCCCGAAGAAAGAGGTGCAAGCCAAAATCCAATATTCATTCACTTGGAAGTTATTCGTAAAAATGAAAAACTGTTGAATTTACCTTTTCGCCTAAATCTAGTGACCTATGTATTTTTCAAATAACATTGTTTAACTTAACGACTTATAGTTCTCAAGATTCCCAGCAGGATGTGTTTCTTTTTTAGACACCCTGTATATTTTATACATTTCAAAAGCACTGATTTACAAAAGTAGAAATTATCATTCGGGTATTTTCGAAGCGTTTAACTGGAAAAATAATGACAAAATTACATTGTAAGTTCACATAATTGATAAAGGACGTGATTAAAATACAAATTGATTAATTAACTATTCTAATATCTCTTTCATGGGACTGACTTTTTCCCATGAAAAACAATAGCCAGTTACATAAAAACAAAATCCGTCATTCTCATCAAAAATCCCTACAGTGACAAATAAGGCTCACCGACATCAATTGTTATTCTTGTCACATTCGTTCCACAGAAACTATAAAACAGTAAAAACATCCTCAACATTTCTGTATTTTTAAGTAGAAATACCGAGATATTTGTGTATATTACAAACGAGAACTTCTCAAACGATTCGCTTTTATTCGTTATTATGCCAAATGGCCAACTATAGAAGTATTATTATATACTAAATATTCTGACCGCATTTCCAGCGAGCCAGTCCGGTCCTGGACAGCGCCTCTTGCGGGGGAATGCAGAACTAAACTGGTCAGTTGTGCATATACAACAATGTGTACATACTAATAACATATGTACCTTGATTGTATATTTTGAATTTTAATTGTTTCATTTAAATATTAAGGAAATGTCATTTTTACTCGGCTGTGTGATATTTATCTAATTGTTATTGTCCGTGGCTTCTGGAATACTAATTTTTATTATAAATAATATAGGCTCGGCTCTGACATTAATGGCAATATTTTTATTGTTGTATGAATATGGAATTGCCGATTATTAAACTTATATTGGCTTGATATATGAGTGATTGAATTCCGAGTAATAAAATGTATATCTAGGATCGTTATTCAATTAGGTTTCTCTAATTTTAATGATATAATATGGCAATTTATATTTATGGATGTGTTTAATATTTATAAGATGATTTTATGCAGACAAATATAGGTATAAACAATTTAATCATCTTAAGACGTATTTCCCATATCCATTGTTCAAAGAAGTTTAATATGACCATAGAATTTTAAATTCAAAATTAATAGATAATGATAAATTTTCTATTGCGAATAATACAGGCTGTCTCAATAAGCTTGCTCACTATTGGTAACTTTTTTATTTGCAGATATACGAGTTTGGTTAAATAAGCAAAATTGTGCCACTTTAAATTATAAAACTACTGATATCAGCAATCATTAATTTATATCAGCGGTTCTCAAAATATGGGACCTAACTTTTTTATTTTAAATAGGAACATATATTTTTTATTCGCTTGTTCGCTAGAACGATATAATCGTTTCATACCATTACATAACGAATTTTTTGAGAAAAATCTATAATAAAATTTATATTATTTTGATTTAAATATGACTATAATAAGTGTGCCACGAATGGAAAATATAAATACGTTACCTTTTTTTAACGTAGAATCACAGATTCAAAACACTATAGTGTTTTGAATCTGTGGTAGAATTAGAATGCCATGATTGAAATTAGTGAATATTTTGTTTCGTCACTTGATCATACTTTTTATAAAATGTCAATACATAAAATACTTATTTTTGTCATTCATGGCATTCTAATTCTACGTAAAAAAGTAACATGTATTCATATTTTATAAAATATTAATCGCACTAAATACAACAGTAAGAATTAAAAAATTACAACAAATCATAACATCATAACATTGTTGTCTCACTTTGCACACACAATACAAAAATATTTATTGTAATCAGTCTGATTCAGATTTTACAAAATATAATTTAAGACTGAAATAATGTTTATATTTTATTACACATGAATAAAAAATTAAATAAATATTAATGATGAAAAATATTTTGAAAAGTAAAAATTAAAAAGTCTGATGTAGCCAGCACATTACCTTCCGTCAGTTCTATATGTATTTTGTATAAATGTCATATAGAAAGTTCCTTGCAAAAGATTCTATTTCTTGTACATTACCTTAAAGCAGTTGTATGTATTTTATACAAATTCCATACAGAAAATTTCTAACAAAAGATCCTATATTTCCAGTAAAATTATAACACAAACATACTGTCAACTGCACTTGAAACTGACACCAATTTTCTATAGCAGCTGTTTCCAGAGTTATAGCATATATATGATATTTAATTTCTTTATAATTTTTTAGCTCTATATTCATTTAATATGAAATATAAAATGCATTCAAATCGTATAGAGAATAAAATATTCTTTAATAATTATAATAACAATAAATGTGAAAAAATGATATTTAACATCGTTTTTTCAAGAAAAACTATTAAAATCTTCAAATGAGGATATTTCCGGTTGACCAATTATAACAAAAATCTGATCAGCTCTTCCCATGGATGCAACGAAGAGGAATACGAAAGAATTATAATTTTTGGAAATTGTAGTATTAGAGTTATCGCATTAGAAAATTTTGTCACACACAGACACAGATACACACACACACACACACGCACACACACACACACACACACACACACATATATATATACACACACATACAGACATCATCCTAAAAATAGTAAAATCGTATTCCAGGGATCCTAAAACGTGCTTATTCATTAAAAACACCACCGAATTTTTTGACCAAAGACAATACCTTCCTTACCTAAGGTGGATTTATGCAGCCTACTTTTTATTTTACTTTTTCTTTTCACTTTTACTTTATGCAGCTACTTTAAAGCATTCAATACACATGCGCAGAGTGATTTTTCTGGCATATAGTCGCAAATGTAAATAGATAAATATATCCTGTTAAAATGGACAAGAATGTAATAATTTGTGTATACAAAAGTATTATTACATAGTAAGTAAATATACTAACCAGTTTCATTTAATACAGACACTATACTTTTCCAAACATTCTTTTTGGCCACTTTATCCTTGAATAAAATATCTGTTTTATCATATAAGTGGGGATATTTTTGAATTAAATCTTATAATATACAATCTTGTTCTTTACAGATTTTTCGTTTGCATAACCTAAAACCTACACACAAAAACAAATACACAACACGCTGACGTTTGTGAAGTGGAGCACATACGCAGTTGTGATATTCTTTTACTTTAACGGTCTTAAGTTGAATGTTGGTCAACTTAAGGTCTTAAAGTAAAATTAAAAGTGTGCACATAAAGCAGTACATATATTAACACACATTCAACTTTTATAAAATAAAAGAAAAAGAAAAAGTAAAATAAAAAGTAGGCTGCATAAATCCACCTCTAAAGGTGACGGAAGGTAAAAAGTATATTTTCTCACGACTGGTTTCGAACCCGACTCTACGAATTTTGTCGGTTGGCCTAAGACACCCGGTATAGGTTTCGTTGCAATTTTGTTCATTATTTAGAGATTTACGGATCTTACGAGTTAAAGTTTTGTTCAGACTGGAGCCAAAAATATGTATGTGGTACGCTACTGGCTTGACTACGTACGCCAATCAACACTAGGCGACCACAGTAATGCAATAATTCCAGGTTCGATAGATTGGAAACGGTTGGGTTAATCCTCATCTAGTGATCCATGGCTCGTCTCTCGTCTCTGTCGGTCACTGCCCGTGTCCGCTCAGCCGTGAAATATGATATTGAAATCGGACATGAGATAATACACCACTGACTGGTTAATTTATATTTGTTTTGTTTCTGGTCGTAGTCGTAGTGTGCCATGGCATGGCCAAAGGTAACTTGATACCAACCAGCCGGAGTAGCACGGGTAATATTAGAGGTGATATTTTATAATTTATTTATTTTAATTTGATGTGGAACTAGGTGGTCAAATTAGTAATTAAAATAAGCAGATGGCACGAAAAATTTATGGGGTTTTCATTTAACTATAGTTTTATGCTAATTTTATACTTGTTTTATTGAATAATTAACAATAAAATTTGATTTATTTACATTTTTTCCTATGTTTTATTTAATCCTATATAATAGGCTACTGTACAAATAAATATACAGGGTGCCCATTGTTCTGTGCCCGTCTGAAAATTTATGAATAGGCAACCCATGTTACTTTTCATAAGCGATTTGATTTTTTATTTTGCTCTTCGCTATTGTGATTATTCAATTAAAGTATTAATATTTAAGTGGGTCGCGAAATGTATTATGTTTTGCCTATTCTTATACTTTCAGGCGGCAACAGATAAAATGGGCACCCTGTGTAAATAAATTTATCATTACGGCAGATTATCTATTGCTGAGTGTGTCAATCGGCTTTATACGCAGATATCGTCTGTAAAGATAATATATATCCGTACCGTACGGGCGTTTACCAAGTGTCACCACACGGGCACTCATTGCTGGCGTGGAGAGTGCACAATAGGGCTCACTTTTTTTGATTGAACCCGGGTCACCAGATTCACCACCAGACTCGGCCACGAGACCTCATTACATTTACATTTTCTCCTATATTTTATTTAATCTTACATACCAAGTGCGTGAACGCTTGGATCCCGGATGAGTGTTTGGCGGCGCGAGTTTGCGAGCGTTGCCATAGAACGATTGCTTTGTAGCTAATTTTAGAGTGATGTGTCAAATTTAAATTTCAATTATTTTGATGTTTTTTTTTTATGTAATGTAGTGTTATACATGATATCTAAACGACTATATATTACTTATCAAGTATTTCACTTGTAGTAAATAGCAAATTTAAACTTTTTCTTATTGTTTTGTTGCAATTTACATTACGTTTGTTGATTATGTTTTACAGACTTCCCGAGTGCTCTGTCTTGCCGACTCCCGCCAAGCACAAATTAGCTGTATTCTTTTTGACCCAATTGTATCTCAGCTCAATATATAACTGAGTTGAGCTGAAGTGAGTTTTGATTTTGCAAGAAGAACAAGTTTTATTCCATTTTATCATTTCCTCCTTTACCGATTAGGGATTCACCAAGCCAAGCTACTTGGCTTGAAATAAAAAAGCTTGGCTTGGCTTGAAACTTCAAGCTTTTTTTAATGTTAGGCTTGGCTTGGCTTGGGCTTGATGGAAGCAGAGCTTGGCTTGGCTTGAAAACTTCAAGCTTTAATTATTTTAGGCTTGGTTTGATTTTCAAGCTTTATCAAGCTTTTTCAAGCCTTTTCAAGCTATTTCAAGCTTTTTCAAGCTTTCAAGCTTTATAAATGCTCAAGCGCACAATAGGTATATAGGTCTTGAAAACCAGTAGTAGTTCGGTATCAAGATTTTAATATAAATATTCGATGTGAATTTAATTAAATATATCGATATACCGGTATATTGATGTATTGGAATATTGATGTATCAATATATCGATGTTATGTCGATGTTTCATTGTATCGTAATAATGTACAAATCACGTTTTGTTTTACATAAATTTATTGTGGTACAATTGAAAAATATCTTCTTATGCGTAAAGATAAACAAAACGATAAAATAAAATTTATGAAACTTACACCAAGTGTTTTTTCTTTGTAATTATTAAAATATAAAAATATTGAAATGTATATTTTATTAATTTATTTTATTTTTAAGAGCAAACAATCAGCATAAATTTATTATCTTTTATTAAATATTTACCCTCCAATTTTCATGTTTCTTTTATTATTTTCGTTGACTGCATTTATTCAAGTAGGCATATGCATTAGTTGGACTTTATTGTATTGTATTTTAACTAAAAACTCGAAATGTCCTCCCAACTGTTAAAGTTTGTCATACTATTTAGTTCATATGCACCCTATATAAACAAAAAAAAAAAAAAAAAAAAAAAAACTCAAGACACCAAATACGCAATAACAGTGTTCAAATAAATACATAAATATTTTGGAATGTACAATGGGATGGAAATGACCTGAGATTGTCCTTTTATACCTACTTGAAATACATCTGGAAATCATAAAACCCTACAGACGGAAATTTCCCCGAAATTTTGTTTGTTCGTGACAAATACCTACTCGCCTCTTCTTATGAAATTTCTACTGACTTTTGAGTACAGAATCATGTAAGTTAAATACATAAATATAATTAAAGTAATCATGTGCAAATTCAAATAATACAAAAGTTAATATGCTTAACGATACGAATATGTCGTTATTACTGAAATTTGTGAATAAAAGCAAATTAAAAACCTCCAGAACTAGGTAATAAGCCGAGATTATATATTTATTTGCTTATTTTTAACACATATTTTTGGATCAATGAAAACTTGTATCAAGATAATATTTAAAAGAGAATGCTCTCTTTGTCGGTACATTGTTATTGTCTATTATACCTGTCACGGTTTATTAGGGGTACATTAAGGGTTGAGCTAAAAATAGCATTGAAAATCTTTGAATATAAATATATACATATACACAAACAGAAATTGTCTCGTCTCTATGATTCGGAAATACCAGAATAACAAAACATTGTACAAAATGCAATAATTATCATGATTTATGTAGTCTGTCACTCAATTTACCTTACGGTGTAGAGTATATTATTATTTTTTATAATTTTTATTCTGCAGCAAAATGTTCTATTTGTAGCATTGCAACAAATACGAGTAATAAATATTATGTGTTGAAGCTTGATGCTTGGTATTTAAAATCAAGTTAGTTAAAATTTAAATGAATATTGATTATATTCAATCAAACAAAAAGATCAAACTGCACCTATCTTCCCATCACTCTATAGTTAAAACAGATAGTTGGTTCAGATTGAGAAAATAAGTGGTCTTTGCATAATAAGAAAGATGAAGGGCATAGTGTCCTATTTACAAAGTTTTGATGCATACTGAACTGGCAGGTAATGAAGGCTGGTCTTTTTGGAAATTCCAATTCTTAGAAGTTCGCAAAAATGTGCCGAAGCAGTGAGAAAGTACGTTACCACCATAAAATTACGGTTTTGTCGGCCTCGACAACATTTCTTAAGAAAAGCTTGAAAAAGCTTGTTTTCAACCAAGCTACTTGACAGTCAAAGCTTGGCTTGGCTTGAAAATTCAAGCTTTTTTAAATGTTAGGCTTGGTTTGGCTTGGGCTTGGTGGAACAGAAGCTTGGCTTGGCTTGAAAAGTCAAGCTTTTTTGAACGGCAGGCTTGGCTTGATTTTTCAAGCTTTTTCAAGCCAAGCCAAGCCAAGCTTTCAAGCTTCAAGCCAAGCCCGTGAAACCCTATTACCGATAGCAGTTGCTGTAACAGCTGTCAAATTTATTGACATTTTTCTGATCTATGATACTGTTTACAAACGAAAAATGGATAATGTTGATAATTTTTTGGTTAAAAAAATATCCAATTGAATCCCTGTATTTCTGATCACATGTGCGAAAGCAACCAATCAAAATAAACTTACACTGATAATTACCCTCAGACAATTATCACTTATGACACTAAGTTGCTAAGTAACAAGCACTTTTTGACAGATAATTGAAGATTAATTGTTTTAATTTGAAAATGTCATTTTCACGGTATGGCAGTGAAAATAACGATTTAATTAATAAAATTATTACTATAAAAAAATTGTATAATAAAACTGGACATGTCTTGTCTTCTCGTGTCAATGTCAATATTATTATCGTTACACAGTTGACGCTGAACATATTCATAGCTACTACTGCCATCTACTGGGTGATTTTATAATTATATTTTGCTAAATACAAATTCTTCGTAAATTTAATGAAAATAGCAAAAAAAATTTCTCACCGAATACCCCTCGATCATTGATAAATACTAATAATTTTATCACAACTACCTCAAGCACGTTGCTTTTAGGTAACATCCCTCCGCCTTCGGCGTCGGGCGGTTACCAAGCAACGCGCTTTCGGTAACTGTCATAAAATTATTTCGTAATTATCAATGTCCTCGGGATATTATAGCTGAAAATATATTACTTGTAAGTATATCTGTATATGTGGATATAAATTTTTTTGAATTATATAACCTTAAAATACATACTGAGTGTTTCAAATCATTTTGAGTTTCGTAAACTGGAAGTGTAGCATCGGAAAGAGGGGAAGTAAGTTTACTCATAACAACTCAAATCAGTTGTGTCAGAAAGAACGATTTCCTGAGTTTATCTGAAGTGATCTGAGATGAGCTGAGATTTTGTCCAAAAAGAATACAGCTATTGTATCAATATTGTGAACCAAATGCACTAATTTCATTATTTTAAAATTAAATTTCATTCAATATTCCACCATTTTCTTTTATTATTATTAAGCGAAAGAATGTTTGACAAACTATACTGTTTTATTATAAATATATTTCTTTAAGAAATGCTTTAAAAATAGGGTAGTTTTTGGGACCTGGGAAATTGACGTTTCGGACGTTGCTTAGGCGACGCGAAACAACACATTTCAATGCATGAGTACGAAAACGCCATAGTTGCTTTTGTGCACTTGTGCAGTTTCTTAAAAAAAAATTGGTTTAATATTACAACTGAAGAAGTGAAGAGCCAAATGGTGTATTTAAATAAGGAAAAATGGTAACAGTCCTAAGATACAGGTCCTAGAAATTGCAATACAATAAGAACTAAAAAAGATGACGTTGATTTCAGAAATATGTACACAGATTTGAAGATAAAATTTTGGATGAAAATTTGGAGATAAAATTGATAAATATCAACATTAATAATCCTTTGAAATAGGTCAAGCAGAAGCGTCCTCATCGCGACCCTGGATACTGATTTTTAACCAGTATAAATTCTGCAATTACCATCTAAGTAGGGTTATATAGTATTTTTGTCTTACAAAACCGTCATACATTTACACTTTCATCGAGCTAAGTAAGATCTTACAGTTTGAGAAACATAAATATATGTATAGTTTGTGTCAAGATAAATGCACATTGACTTTTACGCCCATCACAGCATAAATAAAAATAAAATAAATATATCATCACGGCATAATACCCATTGTTGGGTGTGCCAATCTGCTTCGTAGCCATCACAGCATGTATTTGCTTAAAAGATTTGCAAGGGTAAGCACACAGAGAGGTATCCACAATTTTTCCAAATTACCAAATTCAAAACAGTACCCACATAACAGATATTAAAATTAATAATAAAATTACTACAGTTTATTATTCAATAATTTATTTATATATTTTTTTACATTATACAAATCTTAAAAATATGTTCTCCTTCAATATTAGATTATTTTCTTCGTCCGGAAAATCACTCCATGGGTGCCACATTTTACTTCAGATGTTTACAAATGAAACAAGAATAATGTGATACAACGTTTAGCGAAATTTATATAGTCAAAATACATTAAAAGATTTTAACTGTATATTTCCCGGTTTGTACTGTAAATTTGGTAGTCCGCCCCTGGCAGTACAGGTAAGAAAATACCCTGGAGTGATGGGTTAACCGAGCTGAAGAAGTCGAAGTCAATGTGAATTTATCTTGACACAAACTATACCTACACTTATGATTGTATTTGATTCTTTGTGCCCTCCTGACGAACGTCACTGGTCTGACCACAAACGATCTCTCCTTACGTGGGTGGAACAAGGAGCGACATACTTATTAAATAACTCATTTCCCATCCTTGTCAGTCACGTTGGTATTTCTCACGGGTCTCTCTCGCACTCATTCGGGTATTAATTCAATTTGCGTATTTAGCAAGTGACCACAGCAGGCATTTGTTATTATTTCAGTGCTTACTATAACTGTAAGGCTTTAATCAACTGTTTTTACCAACCACACGGAATAATTAATGTGGTTTTTATGGTTGGAGGAATAATAAAGAAGAAATGTAATTGTTGATGGAAGATGAAATGGGTATTTTCAAACATGACTCATTACATTACAAAGGAGAGAATGAGCTATTTAGATTTTTTATGAGTATGAGATAGTAAAATGTTTAGGATTCAACATTGGTCTCAATTCCAAGAAGTTACGTACCTAGTGCATTAGACGGTTGTGAATATACACATACGCATATTGTAAAATGTTTTCTGGTTTGATTCGAAGGACCTACGTCTTATCAACGGTTATTACATGATTTACAAACTCGTCTTCTTCAAAAACTAATCTCCACAATTTGACGTTTATCTGAAAATCAATTCTGGAATTTGACATAGTTTATCTAAAAACCATTTCTAAAAATTGACGGTGCAAATATTTCATCATTACCGATATCTGTATACAAAGCAGAATGGCACACCCAGCAATGGGTAATAAGCCGTGATGATATATTCATTTATTTATTTATTTAAAAACTCACTTTCGGAATTAGACTTCTTTTATTTAATAATACCCCGAAACTGACTTTGCTTCTTTAAAAAATCTTTTATGGAATTTGACTTTAGTTTATCAAAAAGCTTATTTCCCCAAATTGAACTGTTTGTTTTTTTATTTAAAAATTAACACCTGGAATATGATTTTGTTTATCTAAAAATTAAATCTAGATTTAGTTTTTAGTTTACTAAAAAAATTATCTTCCGGGGTTTAATTTAGTTAAATTAGAAAATAAGTTCCGGTATTTGACTTAATTTATTTAAAAAGTTCAAAATTTAACTTTTTCAAAACATTTAATTCCTTAATTTGACCTGAAGAATAATTTCAGGAAAATTGACTTAGTTTATCTAAAAGCTTATTTCTGAAAATTGACTTTGTTTATTTAAAATTAAATTTCCAGAATTTGACTTACTTTCTTTAAATATTAGATAATATCCGAAATTTGACTTAGATCCTCTAAAAAATATTTCTGGAATTTGATTTAGATTTAGAACAATTCATTTTTGAAATTTGATTTAGGTACTTTCAATGTTCGATTGAGACTAATTTCGATAATAATTATATTTGTACAGCAGAGAGTGTTTCTTAGAACCCTACAGATACTCATTTACTGCGAAAAACAATTTGCGAACAATTAATTTCTGATAGATTCGAATTCGACACGTTAGAATTACAACCGGTCATTTAGTAAAGTCTCCTATGTAATGTCTCATTTTTACCTCCCGCTACCCTTGGTAAAGGAGGTATAGGGATCGTGCTAAAAATCGCATATCGAGATTTTGGTAAATGAGCACGTTTTAAGGTCCCTTGAATCCAATTTTAAAATTTTCACGATGATGTATGTGTGTATGTGTGTGTGTGTGTGTGTGGATCCTTCACTCTGACTCAAATACTATCATTCAGAAAATTTTGAAATCTTGTATTTCGAACTTTTTCTGTACTGGAAAGAGCCTATTAGATTTTGGTGAAAATCGGATAACCGGAAATGGCACTTTACTAGAAGCTCAAAATAGTTTTTCTTCGAAAAATACTTTTAAATGTTATTTTTTCGAGATTAACGTTATTATAAAAATTAAAGATTATTAAATTTTCTATTGATACGCATTAATACTTTTTCTATATATTTTACAGATAAATTTATAAAATTATCTATAATTTAAATCTCAGAGTCTACGCTTTAAACAAACAAAACGCAGTTATTCAAATGTATGTAACATGCAACTGACAGGTAAATGTCACTATCAAAGAACTAATCATTTCAAAATAATATGAGTAACGTTTTAAAAAGGAAAAAGTAAATAGAACAATAAAAAAGGAATTCAATATAGTTTCCAGCCTGAGTAAATATGAAGGTATGTATTTAGATTAATAAAAATTAACGATTCACAAAAATATTTAAGCTAATCTTCATTTTTGGATTAGTGAATTCTATTCTATCCCGGTATTTAAAATTTAATCTTCATTTTATTTTTAGTTTCGGTGGCTCAATGGTTAGAGCAACGCCTCATGTCATGAGTGCTCTCGGGGCTCTGGGTTCAAATCTCACTAAGGCATGGATGTGTGTGAATGTGAAGCCACTCTGTAATTGAGATTTAATCCTGTTGAGGGGTTTAAAACAAAGGTAGTTACTTGGATTAGATTAGACTATATTTTAAGAAATAAACTGTCAAAAATAGAGCAAGAGTCGCTAATCGAAAAATCTTTTTTATGACTCGGGCTGTAAATGACGGAAAGTATTGTGTTGGCCACATATCATTGATTACTAACAATTCTGATGTATACGTAAATACCCATTAAGTGAAAATTAGTTATTGTTTTACCATTTTAAATTATCTAATAACACATGTATTATAGAAACCTGCAAGACAATGAGTAAAAGATGTTAAAAATAATGAAGTTTATTAAAAAATTAAGTATGTAGTTTCCTCTTGTTTTTCTTATTACTAATTGCTAGGTTTGAACCCTTGTGTCTACGCTTGCCTGCTCCTATGTCTTGTAGCTAACCGAGCGTCTAAATGGAACTAAATGTAAGTTTGCTAAATACGTTATTCACTAACTACGTACATGTACCGCTTCGTGGCTAAAGGGATATAATTTACCTACCTCTCCTTATTAACTTGTGATGTTTAAATTATCAGTTGACGGGTGCATTATATATTCTTCAAGGCAAATGTTTGCTATTACTCCTGTTTTTAAAATAAATAATTGTTACGATTTGTGACATTTAGAATAATTAGTCATTAAAGGAATACCATGTCATTTGATTCGCTAAGACGGAATCATTCGTAGAAAATACATATATTACTGAGGTCTTTCCTTTTTCATAATTTTTAATTGTATTTTTGCCATTAAACTGTGTATATTATGTATTTCCATCTCAGGACAAACAGTCTGTTAACACGTTAACTGCGGAACAAAACTAAGGTAGTAGTGCGTTACTGACGTTACATACCGCCGACGATATGTAATTTGTTTCATTGTGGTGCGATACATATCTCCGGGGATATGTACTAGATGTTGACTTTAGTTCCATCTTGTGTACAAGGTGTCTCATTTTCGATGTTTTTTTAAGGTATCTCGGATAATATTAATGATAGAGCGAAACCGTTTGTACATTGCAGGGTCAACTTTTTGAGAAAAGTTTAATAGTCACCACAGGAATTTTCGATCTTCTTTTGTTTCTGAGCTACAGGCAAAAACTCGTCTTTCGCTCATTTTGAATATACATCATATCTTATGTATTATGATAGTTAGAGAAAAAATGTTTTTATAAAAGTTTTACCGTTTTTTAAATAGAATAAAATGGCGTAATTAGATTTTTTGAAAACTTAATAATTCTCGAGATATAACACAAACTCACGATTTTTTAAATGGGAACCTATGTTGAAAATAGTATTGCCTTTTTGCTTATTTTATAAGCTTTTCAATGATATATAACAAGTCTACATTCTTTTGTTTTAAACGTTAATAAAAGATGAATAATTAATTTATTGAGGTGAAAATATTAGAAATTATTAAGAAACAAATGAAAAAATTTATTACAAATCATCTTAATATGCTTTTGAAGTAAATAAATTGATAAAATTAGTAAAACTGAAACAAATACTAATAGAAATATGCAAATGATGATCTGGAATACATTTTTTCATTTGTTTCTTAATAATTTCCAATATTTTCACCCCAATAAATTATTAGTTCATCTTTTATTAATGTTTAAAACAAAAGAATGTAGACTTGTTATATATCATTGAAAAGCTTAAAAAATAAGCAAAAAGGCGAGACTATTTTCAACACAGGTTCCCATTCAAAAAAATCGTATGTTTTTGTTATATCTCGAGAATTATTAAGTTTTCAAAAAATCTAATTACGCCATTTTATTCTATTTAAAAAACGGTAAAATTTTTATAAAAACATTTTTTCTCTAACTATCATAATAAATAAGATATGATATATTTTCAAAATGAGCGAAAAACGAGTTTTTGACTTTAGCTCAGAAACAAAAGAAGATCGAAAATTCCTGTGGTGACTATTAAACTTTTCTCGAAAAGTTGACCGTGCAATGTGCAAACAGTTTCGCTCTATCAATAATATTACCTAAAATACCTTAAAAAAACATCGAAAAAGAGACACCTGTACAGTTAAGTAACTTTGTAGCTGTTTTCAAATATCTATCTTTTAGATTTATATCTGAACTTATTTAGCCTCAAACCGTACATACCTACAGGGACTACAACCGCACATATTTAATTTAAATTGAATACATGGAAGATAAAGTTATGTATATAAGAATTTTAATTGTTATATTTAACAAAAATAACATATGGCATATTCTAGTAATAACAATAACTAAAAACAAAGTAAATTTACATTATTTTCCCACTTCATTTCAGGGAAGTGTTTTTTTTTGCTTATTCAAGAATTTTTTTTGTTCTTTCTGACGATCTTGTAATAGATATGTATTATATTATTATAATCTAAAAATCCTGTAGAAAGGGACATTTAAAATGCTACAAGAATCGTTAAAATCGGTCCACAAATAAAAATTATATACTCTCCGTACCTGAAGAATGAAATGGCGAATTCGCTTTTGCATGATGTCAACATCTGGTTACATATCGCGGGCGATATGTATCGAGGTTAACGTGTTAACATAACTGTCAGTTAAAAGAAAAATACAACATCGATATTATAGCATAAGTTGTAAAAATTACACGTATCAATTAAATCGCCTGGTTTCAAAACCCGACAAATCCACTGCTGTCAAATTTTGTGAAATCGCAAAAAAAAATGTTTTGTTATGTTCCTAATCAATAATTATATAAAAACATCAATCTAGAATGTTGATGATAATGAACCAAAAACTACTTTTTTTAATAAGGAAAAACGAATTAATAATGTCACAATTTAAATTAAAAAAATCTGATGTGGCCAGCACATAACCTCTCGCCAGATATTTTACCTGGTTGTACGCATAAAACAAAAAAAATATTTTGAAATACAAATACATATATTCATGTCTCACTACAAAATAATTCTCACATATATTTGCAAAATCTATGGGATATTTTAATATAAATTATGTACAATACATACATTTTCTTTATATTCAATATCCTGAAATTTTCTTTTTCTACTTTCCTTTTCTTTTTCTTTATATTCGTCATTCTTCTTTACGTATATTCTTTTGCGTTGCTGACTTTTTTTATATTCATAATCTTCATAATGATGTACAAATATTTTTGGCAGTGGCATACAAATATTTTTGACAGTGACATTTATGTGTCAATTACAAATATTTGAATTTCTTGCCTTGAAGTTGTTTGATCTGAGATTTTTTACATCAAATTATTTTATATGCATTTCTTCATCTCTAAATCTATAGAAGATATAATAATGAATTTGTATTTATCGAATAAAGAATTTATCGTTCTTTAATATTAGTATTTATATAAATTTTCGATAAATAATATTTAGATGATTTTTTTCTTGTAACTACTACTTCCGGTTGTCCATTTGTTACCAAAACTTAATCAACTCTTCCCATTATTGTTAGATCGAGGAATCCGTAGTTAAAAATGTCTTAAGTTTGATAGTATTTCAGGAATTGTGGATCCAACATCCATACACACACACGCACACACACACACACACGCACACACACACACACGCACACACAAACACACACACACATTCACACACATTCACACACATTCACACACATTCACACACATTCACACACATTCACACACACACACATCCACACACACACACATCGACACACACACACACACATCCATACACACATCCACACACACATCCACACACACATCCACACACACATCCACACAAACACACACAAACACACACACACACACACACACACACACACACACACACACACACACACACAGA
The DNA here is from genome assembly GCA_963082715.1 of Harpalus rubripes. Taxonomy (NCBI): domain Eukaryota; kingdom Metazoa; phylum Arthropoda; class Insecta; order Coleoptera; family Carabidae; genus Harpalus; species Harpalus rubripes. The sequence continues at coordinate 55,200,207 of OY720456.1, forward strand.
CACACACACACACACACACACAAACATCATAAAAATGTTATAATCGGATTCTAGGGACCTTAAAACGTGCCTATTCACTAAAATCTGGATATGCGATTTTTAGCATGAATTCAATACCTCTCTTAGCGAGAGGTAAAAATGTTGTCAAGTTTTGATTTCATTGAACTTTCTTCCTAAACTTCTTTCAAGAGTTTATTGGATAATACAAATAAGGCAAAATTGAAGACAATCAGATTAAATGAGAGGGGATCTCATCAACTGCTTCTCACGTATTGACACTGCATACAGAATCCTCTTTAATTACAGTAGCATCCTGTGAAAGATTATTACATTTTTTAAAGTTTTTCGTATATAGAACATTAACATCGTTTTTTCTTTCTTAGGCTCTAAACCATTGATTTTTTAAATTGTATCTTGTTCGCCACTACACTCTGCAATTGTTTAATTATTATAAGTATTGGAATTACTAAAAAAATTATAATTAATAGAATTTAATGAGCAGTATTTACTTACCTATTAAATTATTGCAGACACAATAATTGACATTATTAAACAAAATGTATATCCAGTACGACCACGTGACTTTCCACACCGCTGTTCTGATTGGCTAATTTGGATTTGCCGGCATTAGATCCGAACCGGTTGGGGACTTATTGGGTTTTGAAACTAACCTGATATTTTAAACGTAAATATCACACCAAGTTATGAAGAATGGATTTGTCGGGTTTTGAAATTATGTGTAGACAATTCAATTCTTCGACGCAACTTTTCTTTTATATCTGACAGTTACGTTAACTTAGGGTTTAACCAATGATGAAAATACTGGACCTTAATGTTAAAAACTTGGTTCATAGTCTTATATCTTTGATCTAGAAAGAAACGAAATCATTGTAGCATTCGGCTGTGATACAGTTAATACATGTCATTAGTACAATTATGTTTCTCCGGGTAATTATCTATGTACGAAACGAACATGAACATGTATTGTAACACAACAGGAAATGATTTTTTCTAAACGCACTCGCCCACATCTGTAATCAGAAGCTAAACGATGCGCAATCAAGATCAACTAGATAACGTATGTATATGTACTAACGGCTAATTGTACCAAAACGATTCCAAATTGTTTAATTATGGCGTGAATCGGTGGGAAAGCAGAAAGCACTTGTGTAATGTAATGTAAATTCATGGTAATTAATTGACGGCAATTACTCTAATGGGAAGGTGGGGCAGGTAATGCTATACTAATTGAACTTGTTGATCTACTAATTGTTCATAAAATTTTAACTGATTTGATCATGTTAACAAGTGGTAATTGACACAGAAACAGGGTAATTTAAAAAATAAGGACAAAGTACTATTTTCTTTCTGTAATTTTAAATACCTACATAGTTTAAATGACATAGTTTAAAGGTGCATTCACAAATGAAAATTAGGTTTATGGTTTTTGTTTAAGTTTAAGTAAGTCATTCATAAATGTAAGTTTAAATTACCTGAAAATTAGTTTTGATATGTACAGACATCAAAAACAAGATTAAAATATCGGTAGAGCAGTACTCAACAAGACATCTGTGCGCCGTGAAACTGTCATTCGTCATTCGCTTGGCATTATTGCTTATATTTCAGGAATTAAGTTATGACAGTCTCCATGATCTTCTCGCATTTGTTTAAAAAGCCGAATCTACCAAGTGGATACTAAATAAATATGGGTGTATATATCTATATCATTTCAGACTCGTTCTCATTGGTGAAGTTTGTGATGTCAAACTAAATCATAAACCTAAAGTTTGGACCTTACAATGTTTAACTTTATGATTTGGATTTAGAGACACTAAATTCTGAAGTGTGAATGGAGTAATTACATAATATACGGCCAAATCTATAGTAAAAACCATAAATCTAAACCTAATTTTCATTTGTGAATGCACCTTAAGGTAAACTTAAATTCCACTTTTTGGTGTGAACAGGTGCTGAATTCTACTTTCAGTTCCCCGGAAACAACATAATTCGTTCATTTTTACTTCCTTGTACATAGTAAAGGAAGTATTGTAATCGCTAAAAATTTCGGTTTTCAGATTTCAACGGAAATATCCATTTTGACTATCCCTGAATCCATTTTGACTATTTTCGTCGGTACGTATCTCGCATAACTCAAAAACGGTAAGCCATAGAAAGTTGAAATTTTGTATATAGGACTGCTATAACATCTAGTTGTGCACCTCCCTTTTTGGTCATTACATAATTTCCAGAAGTGGTACTTTACTGAAAGCCTATAATAGATATTAATGAAAAACTATTTTAAAATATAATCCAAAACTTTTCAAATTTGGTATACAAGACTTTTATGTCAATGGGAATAACATAGTAGATTTTTGTTAAAATAATAAATAAAATAACATAAAGTAATATATTACCTGAAGTTAACAGTTTTTCTTGATTAAAATTGTTTTATTTTGATTTTAGAAATAAATACTTCAAGTAGTTTTAGAGAATTAAATTCTACGTCTAGAACATTAAATATTATTAAATTAGCCCTTTGTATAAGCGAGATATGTAAATTTAAAAATTATATACTTAATAAAAAAATGAATATGTTAATGTCAAATTACGTCAAATACGGGTAATTTTATAATTGAGTGTATACTTCATGTTGGTCTTGCGTACAAGGAAGTGGTGTGGTGTCCACATCAGATTTTTAAAATGGAATGGTAAATAGGTACATATATTTCTCTATTTCGGAATAAGAATGACATTTTAGCAGGCTTATTGATGCTAGAAGGAGCTTTATTTTTAAATAATTTTTGGTTACATTTTGTTATTTGGGATTGCTTTACATATATTAAATATCTAGGCAATGGACAAAATAAAATACACTAATCAGTGACAACTACCAGGTTTTTCTAAAAAAAATCCCTTAATAAAAAAAATAATGTAAATGAAACTAAAGTAAAGAAAGTAGTATTAAAACATTCAAGCACTTGTTTGTTCGTCCACTCGCCGTTATGCGCTCGTGCCCGAAATTCTAACTTGTGTTAGAATAGGTTTCTTGCTGTAGCTTATGTTTTAATATACTATTAACAAATATTTAAACATTAATGCATTCTGTTCTTTGTTTGATGAAATATTTTATCGTTTTATTGTTATAATTACTACGTTTACATGCAGTTTTGAAAATGGTTTCAATTTTCAGTCAAAACTATGCAAAACTGTTTACATGCAGTTTGCAAAACAAGTTTAAAAATTGATTTTAAACCAGTTACGGCGCATGCGCAATGTATGTGACAGATCCTCTTTACTCCAAATATTTCGTTTTGCTATTATTCCAATTATTTTTTATACTTCCTACCACTACGCACTAAAACTACACAACTGTCAGTTTATTTAAAAGTTAGTAACACAAAGCGACAGAAACGTTATGCTCTATACGCATGCGCAGTATCGAAAATGAATTTTAAGTGTTTACAGGAGTAGTTTTAAAACTAGTTTTTAAGTCCAACCCATGAATTTTAGTTTTGGTTTGAGATAATTCAAAACCGTTTTGACACTGTATACATGGCGTTTTCAAAACTAAAAACGTTTTAAAAACGGTTTCAAAACTGCATGTGAACTCAGTAATTGTATGTTTGATTCAATAAATATTAGCATTAAATTAAATTTAAATACAAGTAATCTTTTCTCAATTCTTTGGCAGTTCGAAATAATCAAAAACATATTATAGGTATATAGGGTGTTGACGGTCAGGTGTGAACATAGGGATTTATGGAAAAGAAATATATAATGAATACTTATTTGAATGAGGAACGTGTTTTAATTATAATAATGGAAATAGTTACAAAAGAATATGGAATTTATTTTCCATAAGTAAAATTAACGTTTGACGATTATACATAATTGTTAAAACCCTATGTTCGCATCTGACCATCAACACCCTGTATGAAGTATTTCAGATAGATAGTAATAATTTCTTCCCACCTACGCCAACATACAACGGTATCTTTCTGGCCATGGTAATGCGCTAGCTTACTTATTAGAACAATAGACGATCCCGATGTGACAGCTACTAATTTCCCATCGAGTTTTTTGTTTCCGAATGTCAAATGTGGTAATTCTCTGTCACGGTTACTTACCCCTGGCATAGACTTACCTACGTTCGTATGCTATATGCATGTCGACTAAATCGGAAATGCAAAATTGTAACGAATAGAAAATTATAGCGATTGCAGTGCGAAAAATGTAAACGTCGAAGAAAATAATTGTGGATAAATGAACTATTATTAAAGTAAGTACTGTTAAAATATGATGTGATGACAGGAATATATATCAATTGTATGAATACTATAATGAACAAATATTTAATTTTAAGTACCTAATGGCTAAAACAGAATGCTATATTTTTCAATGCTGTAATGCTATCATGAATAAGAGTAAAGTGAATAATTTTGATGCAGACTGAAATAAAGAATTTTTAAGATATAAATAAAAATTAAAAAAATCTGATGTGGCCAGCACATTACCTTCCGTCAGTTGTATGAGGCAATTACGAAAATTCTACTGGTGAACTGTTATCAGTAAACAGCTGTTTATCAGGCTATAGCTACCGGAATCGATATTTTAAGAACGCAAGTGGCAAACAGGGTAGAACCATAACCTATGAAAAAATTTGAAACAGGTTAGAAATTTGACGTAGTTAACAAACTGAGCAGAGTCCTACTTTGAACACATTTCCACTTTTAACGCGCGCGCTTCGCTTTGCATCACTACCTTTTTTGAGATTTGATTCTTCATGAATCCGGTATATGAATCTGGTAGATATTGTACAATTTTCGAATACGGTAACTTTTTACCACTCGTGTTTTCGAACACAGTCGGTAGATGCGGTATCTACCGGTAAAATTTTCGTAAATGCCTACGTATTTTCTATAAAATCCATACAGAAAGTTCCTTGCAAAAGATTCTGAATTTCTTGTATGTACATTACCTTTCGACAGTTGTATGTATTTTATACAAGTTCCATACAGAAAGTATCGAGCAAAAAGATTCTATATTTCGAGGAAAATTATAGCACGCACGCACGCACGCACGCACGCACACACACACACACACACACACACACACACACACACACACACATACACACACACACGCATACACACACATACACATCACATACACACATACACACACACACACACACACACACACATACACACACACACACACACACACACACACACACATACATACATACAGACATCATCATAAAAATAGTAAAATCGTATTCTAGGGACCTGAAAACGTGTTTATTCATTAAAAACTCACCACCGAATTTTTTGACCAAAGACAACGCAAACGGATCGAAAAGAAAAATAATATTTAGTAACTTATATTATTACCGCGGCGATTGGCAGTGAATCGCAAAACGCAGCGACAATTACCGCAGCGTTTTGCGGTAAAACGCAGCATAGCGGAACGAACAAACTTTTAAATGTAAATTCTAAATCATAAATTTCTTAAATTCATCATGAACCAGGAAAAGCAAATATGTACAATTTATATTTATAAATGTAAATTCGTAATTCTAAATTTGTAAATTAAATCCATCATAAACCAGCTATTAGAAAAAATCAGATTTAATTATTAAATTTACAATTAATTTTTATTATAATCAAAGATTTCAGAAATAATTTAATACAAGACTTTTCAGTAAAATACTGTACTTGTCTCGGAGCCGTAAAATAATATGGCACCTTGTCAGTAATGTACTGTTTTCCTGATTCTAATGTAAATAACTATTTTTTGTTGTTTTAAAATTATTTTGGTGCTCCTTTTAATTCTGCTAAATTAATACGCTGTATCTGTATATTTTGTTTTTAATCGTTTTCTTGAAATTCGCAAGTGCAATTAAAAAAAGTAAACATAAATTATTAATGATGCAGCGTAGAACAATCTGTTTATACAAAAATTAATTTGCTCCTGTCAAACTTTACAAATATATCTATGAGATCGCGCGGAAAATAATTACCCCGATCATGCAATGCAAATAAGCATTGTTTAAAATTCTTCAATCACTCACATCTTAACTCCATCAAGTTTAAGCGCGAACGGGTGAAAAAACATTAATTATAAACTTAAACAAAACTCAATTTAAACTTGCAAATACGTAGTCCGCACCGTGTGCAAGAGAGAGATAGTGTTATAGTGTGTACAGTTGGCAGAAAAGAGATAGTATACCGGTATTTATGTAAATCGCGCAACATTGAAAACGTACACTCCATTTAACAATTACAACTCAATTATGTAAAATAGTCGTATCGCTTCGCACGGAAATTAACAGTGGCGAGTTAAAACATCGGAGGAAATTAATCCGAAGCGAGCTGTTAGCGTAGAGGTTATGTTCCATGCGGACTTCCCCACCAGCAAAACGGATTCGCCAAAATGGAATACTGTGGTAATTAAATGCAAGATATATATGTTTTTCACGCCAACATACAGAATAACTCAACCAATCCTAAACTAAAATATAGTAGGGCCTGGAAAATTATCTTTCTTGTGCCCAATAATTTCATCTCTGGTTAAACTCTCTTAATTTACCTGTCAGTTATAGGAAAACTATCATATCTAAAAACTGTGCTTTTGTTTTCCCAACAATTCTCTTAGCCCACTAGATAATGACAAAAAACTAAATTTTGTAAATTTTTTATTTTCAAAAAAACCTAAATTATTAGTAATCGAAAAAAATATTCCAAATAAAGAAGTTAGATATTTGCCTAACAAACGGCGTACGAAATAAATTGTCAGTATATTTTCCGAGATAGAACACAACGTTATATTTTTTTAAATGGAACCCATATATGATTTCAAAAAATTCCTTATTTTTTTCTCATTTCAATCATGTAAATTTTATTATGCTTTGCATTTCTTTTGTTCGAAATTTTATTTTGTCCTTATTTTATTGTAAATTTAGTATTATTTTGGAAATATTAGTAAAAATTGATGATTTTAGTAAAATTTATTACAAAATTCGGGAAAAATAACGTGAAAAATTAAATTTTTGAGGTAAAGGTAAGGATGAATATCCATTTTCTGGCAAAATGAGATGATTGGTCCTAGTAATATCTTGAAGGTGGAGGTTTTCAAATGGTCTATTTAAAGAAGGCAAAGAAAAGATGATGGTCCAAGCATTTTTGCTTAGTAGATTCGGTAATCAGACTAATAAAATTCTATTATGTCCCACAAGTGTTGAAAATCGACCAATCTGTGAGTATAATAGTGTCCAATCTGAGATTTGGACTAAGATTGAATACAGTATCTTACTTCGAAAATAACGTTTAAAACTTTAAAATTCACTTATTGAAAACAACACATCTTGTGACATTCATCTTTTTTCTCCTCTTCAAATGTTATTTAAACTGAATTCCTTGGCTCGGATTACGAGCGCACTTTTATAATAAAGGCGATTATATGGAGCATGCTCTTCATAAGAATATTATGTAAAAGCGCGCTCCATAAAAGCGCCTTTTTATTATAAAAGTGTATTCGTAATAGAGGCTCTTTTTATGCTTATTTATATGTACGGAGAAAAATTGCCATACTCATACAATGAAAGGTTTTGAAATATTTTCATTTTCTGAAAATTTATATATTAGGACAAGTTCGGTTTTTGTAAAAAAAAAAACACAATTATACTTATCATAATTATTATACCGGGTTATCCAAAAAAGATGTTACCACTCGTATGGTACTACCTTTGGCATGGCCAGCACGGTCACCAGATTTGACTTCATGTGATTTCTGGCTATAGGGAAAGATGAAAAAACGTGTATATGCTATAAGACCTACTGACATTAATGATCTTAAAAAACGCAGAACAACAGTTGTCCACTCTATACCTACAAAAATGTATGAACGAGCTATGGCTTGTATGGTGAAAGACTTTGTACATGCATTGAGAACCAAGAATTAAAGCTTCATTTGGATTTGTGTACATAGTGTGTGTTATGCTAAAATAAAAGTCAATCCCATGTAAATGGTAACATCTTTTTGGACAACCCGGTATATGAAGAGATGATTATATTATAATTTTTGTCAATTGTCATTGTCATATTAAGGAATCATTGAAATATCCATCTCCCCTATACATTTGGTATATTAATAAGGAAAGTTGAATTTCCTAGAGTTGAATTGTGTAATAATTAACGTTAAACGTCATGAATCGAAATGACGAAAGTTTGATGGGGGTTGAGAGTTGAACACTGAATGGAGATGCTAATTTTAGACCCGGACTTTCAATCTAAATTAGAGATGTTAGAGGGAGATATGGGTACTTGCTCTACAATAAATAATACAACCCTTCACTTCAACCTACAGGAATCACCACTGATTTTAAATTAATGCATTACGATGCGGAAAGGGCAATGTTCTATACGAGTATCCATTAGGAAAACAGAATGAGCAATTTACAATGATTTATTTAAATTATGATTTTCTGTCAAATGTAGTTTGGCAATCCTTTCAGTAGACTTAATACTATTTACTTACTCGTAAATATATTTTGTATTAAGTAAGATTTTCGTTTTTAAATGATTTTTAAAAATTTATATAACATTTCATAATTTTTGACATTGTCTCTCCTTATGAAATAAAATTGGAACTACAGTAAATGTATTGGTATTACTTGACTGTTAGTATGATTGTAGGGATGATGAGAAATAATAGAGGCTACTAGCGTGGTACTGAAAATCTGATATCTATCACTTTATACCTAAAGTTGAAAACGTATGTAAAAATATAAATTTTATTTTTAAAAAATCTGATGTGGCCAGCACATTACCTTCCGTCAGTTATATGAGGTATTTACGAAAATTCTACCGGTGAACTGTTACCGGTAAACAGCTTTTTATCAGGTTATAGCTACCGGAATCGATATTTTAAGAACGCAAGTGGTAAACAGGGTAGATCTATAATCTACGAAAAAATTTGAAAATTTAAAACAGGGTAGAAATTTCACGTACACTATTATTCACGAAAGATGACTATTCAAGGTCATTTGTTCGAAGAAAGAATACACACCACTTAATAGCAGTAGCTTAGCAACATTTTGTATTAGAAAGAGAAAGATTATTTTACCTATGTCTAATTATTTTATGTGGTGTGACAGATATACGTAAATAGTGGCATTACTTTCTAACACACTATAAATAATAATGACATATGTCGTTGAATTACAGATACCTAATTATCTACTGCACTGCCCTCTGTGCTAATAGTTATCCAGTGGCGTTGACGTTTAAATCAAATTATTATTACTTGGTTTATAAGTTAAGTCTATGTTTTTGTATTTTGCAAAAACATAAGTGAAGAACATAAATCTTTCAGAAAGGCATTATTTAGAAAGAAACATAATTTTCAAATGAATTATTCTTATTTTTTCAGTTAAAATGTGTCCATAAATATTTCATGTTGCACGCCTATGCAAACGAAATGCAATGAAGTTATCTGCAAGTAATATTATATCAGACGGCTCACAAATGACCTTGAATAGTCATCTTTCGTGAATAATAGTATAGTTAACAAACTGAGCAGAGTCCTACTTTGAACACATTTCCACTTTTAAGCGCGCGCTTCGCTTTGTATCTCTACCTTTTTTGAGATTAGACTCTTCATGAATCTGGTAGATACTGAACAATTTTCGAACACGGTAACTTTTTACCACCCGTGTTTTTGAACACAGTCTGTAGATGCGGTATCTACCGGTAGAATTTTCGTAAATGCGTACATATTTTCTATAAAATCCATACAGAACGTTCCTTGCAAAAGATTCTAAATTTCACATATGTACATTACCTTTCGACAAATGTATGTATTTTATACAAATTCCATACAGAAAGTTTCGAGCAAAAAGGTCCTATATTTCGAGTAAAATTATATTACAAATATACAACGAATATGTCAATTGCACTTGACACTGACATCTTTCAATCAGAATTTTCTTAATATAGTAGCTGTTTCTAGCATAGCTGGCTAATTTATGAAATTTAATTTCCTTATAATTTTATAACTCTATATCCATTTAATATGAAAATGCAGTCAAATCGTATAGAGAATACAATGTTCTTTAATATTTATAATAACATTAAATGTGAAAAAATGATATTTAACATCGTTTTTTCAAGAAAAACTGTTAAAATCTTCAAATGAGGGTACTTCCGGTTGCCCAATTATAACCAAAATCTAATCAGCTCTTCATATGGATGCAACGAAGAGGAATACGAAAGAATTATAATTTTTGGAAGTGTAGTATTAGAGTTATCGTAGACGAAAATTTTGTTACACACACACACACACACACACGCACATCCACACATACACACACACACATACAGACATCATCGTAAAAATAGTAAAATCGTATTCTAGGGACCTTAAAACGTGCTTATTCATTAAAAACTCACCACCGAATTTTTTGATCAAAGACAATACCTTCCTTACCTAAAGGTGACGGAAGGTAAAAATTATGTTTTTTAATAAATTAAGAAAGAAGATTATCTTTGACGTCATTATTTTGAACTGGAGAAAGGGATGCATATTTAAGAATGTAACCTGTAGATGGCGACCGAGTGCGAGTATCAATTTGATTTTGACATTAGTTCATTTTTCTGTCACTGTCTCTCTTCTTTATTATTTACAATTTGCGTATTTCGATTAGTTAAGCAGGATTTTGAAGGATTTTAACTTAGCTTATACTCGTACAAGCTTAAAATGACAAACAAAAATATTAACCTCCAAACTATTATTCAAACGTCAAACAGATGATCTGTTATTTTTAAATTACCCGCACATGCCGTTGTTATTGAACGTAACGATGTTATTGCTTGACAGCCATTCATTGGTTCGGCGTAATTCTACGTCATACGTCAATTAATGAAAATTTTTCCAAAAGCAAAAATTTGGGTAGCAAGTTTTTATCGTCTCTTCAAAAATATTAAATAAAACAATGGCACGCAAGTAGCAGTCGTGGTAAACAGAGTTTATTAAACAGTAATTTAATTAACTTTCCAATTTTTTGATTCCAAATGAATCATCATCAGAGATAGTTAAAGTACAGTTGGAAAATAAGATTATTACATTACAAAACTGACAGTAAAAGTTGTATATTTATTAATTATATTATAAATTTAGAATATTTCATTATTTGTATAAACTTTTTAAATGAAATACCACCTGTTGCAAGCTTTTCGCCACTTTCTAAATTACAGAATAACAGTGACAGTTCTGATCCAGGTTCTGTTTTCAACACAAAAATTAGCAAAATGTTTAAACTTTTAATACTAAATTGTTAAATGTAAAAATAAATATATCATCATGGCATATTACCCATTCTTGGGTGTGCCAATCTGCTTTGTACACAGATTTCGGTAATGATGATGACATATTTCTACCGTGCGGGCGTTTACCAGGCGTCAGCTCAAGGCCATTCAGAGCTGGCGCGGAGAGTGCACCACAGGGATCAATTTTGTGCCATTTAAAATTCGAAATATTAGCATCGGTCGGGATCGAAACCGGTTCTCCAGATACACGACCAGACACTCGGGCACGTGGCCACGAGACCGCAACATAAATTAACACATTTTAAGCTAAATTTAAGTAAATATATTTCAACTTGCAATGCAAAACCGGTAAAAAATATTTGCTGATTTTTTAGGTTATATTTGTAAATTCATGTAATTTTAAATTATTCAAATCTTCCGATGTTACCAAAAAAAATCTCTGGTATTTCATATTTACATAATAATATTAAATAGTTACTAGTATTTCTTGACTGTTGGTATGATGTTAGGGAAAAAAATTATTGGAGAAGCAGTCTTGGTAAAATAATTTTATTAGATTGTCATTTGTTTAACAATCCCACGTTTCGGTTCCTAATAAACTATCATCTGGACTATATATATATATATATATATATATATATATATATATATATATATATATATATATATATATATATATATATATATATATATATATATATATATATATATATATATATACGGGGTTGTGACTTGGAAGAATTATTTTAGAGCAAAATTGTATTTACGTTTTTGCCACAGAAAAAAATACTGCATCCGAATATGATATTGTTTATATTTTTTAATTTCCGGAATCGTAATTTTATAACAAATTGGGGCATTGTTTAATGGTAAATGGTGGTTTTGATATTTTATTTTATATTATAAATTCATATGTTAGTGATAGTAAAATAAAAATCATTTTTTCCAATACATTTTGTCTTTTAATTTAAATAAGTATATATATATATATATATATATATATATATATATATATATATATATATATATATATATATATATATATGTATATATATATGTATATACAGGGTGGTGACTTGGACGACGCAGTACTTATAGGGGTTTCGATGGTAAAATCTTAATGTATAGTTATTTGCGCCCCTAATTATTTTAGAGCAAAATTGTAGTTAGATTTTTGCTACAGAAAAAAATATTGCATCCGAATTAAATTAATACAAGTATTTTATAATATAATTGTTAGTTTTTCTAACTATCTATCTATCTATATATATATATATATATATATATATATATATATATATATATATATATATATATATATATATATATATATATATATATATATATATATATATATTCCTATTCGTTATTCCCATTTTCTTATTTTGTAATCACTAGACAACCTTTCCCTTCTGAATCAATCTTTTTGAGTGATTCCCACGGATTCAGTTTAGAACAAATTTAAAAATGGCTTCCGAGCGTAGAAATTTATCAATGTGGGGACTACATCTCCAGTAATTTTTTTCCCTAAAATAATATTAAAATATCAAATTAATTAATAAATTTAGGAAGAAGTCAGCACAGAAAATCTTGTGTATGGCACGTCGAGATATAGAATACAAGTATAGTCCCATTCGGAAAGTGCAGTTTCTAGATTAGTCAAATAACTTTTTATTTATAAATATTTTTAGAGTTCGTGCAATCCGTAATTAGAAATTATTATTGTTGTCATTTTACATGAAATATTCAGTTACTTAATTCTTGTCAGAATCTCAAATAAACGATTTCATAATCTAGAAAATCTCCCCAAAATGAATAAATAATGTTGCACTGCACAAGAAATTAAAATTACCGTCTGATTTCTTCCTAAAATACTATCTTCGGCAATTTATTCGTTGCATTTAATTTAAACGAGCTATTAAAGAAGAAATGGCATTCTCAAATCATCCAAATATAATTTATACAAGCGTGTAGCCCCGGTAATAACAGCGGTTTTATTACAAACAGCGTACGAATCTCATTACGGCAAGGCAAGACAATTGTCGAGATAAGATCATTTAAAATAATGTCATAAAGAAAAATCATTTCGCAAGGGTTCCACTATCGCTATTGCCCCAAGGCACGAGGATCTACTCACGAAAATACGGTTATGTCAACGAGGAATCACAGAATTCAAATATCAATTAGAAAAACTTCAAAATACGTATACAGGGTGAACACTAAAAACCGTTACATATGCGTTTAATATGGGAAAACAGTTTTTCCCAAATATTATCTGTCTCGTAAAACGATATGTAGTGATTTGGAAATAGAGATTTAGAGAATAAAATTCTGAATTTTTAGGTGTCCAAATATTTAAATTTGCAAGTTTTATGCCCAAGTAAATTTAATTTAAATACATAGTCCAAGCAATACAGAATTTAAAACATGCTTGCTGGGGAAACAAACAGGAGTTTTGCAAATTGACAGTTAATTACATTATCATATCCTGAATAAAATACTAAATTTGCGACCTCGTGGCGCTGCCGCTCGTTCCGCCATATTGAAAAATCTGATGTGGCCAGCACATGACCTCTCGCCAGATATTTTACCTGGTTGTACGCATAAAACGAAAAATATTTTTAAATACAAATACATATATTCATGTCTCACAACAAAATAATTCTCACATATATTTGCAAAATCTATGGGATATTTTAATATAAATTATGTACAATACATACATTTTGTTTATATTCAATATCCTGAAATTTTCTTTTTCTACTTTCCTTTTCTTTTTCTTTATATTCGTCATTTTTTCGCAAATTCCTTTTATATTCTTTTTTACGTATATTCTTTTGCGTTGTTGACTTTTTTTTATTTTTATAATCTTCATAATAATGTAGAAATATTTTTGACAGAGGCATACAAATATTTTTGACAGTGACATTTATGTGTCAATTACAAACATTTGAATTTCTTGCCTTGAAGTAGTTTGATCTGAGAATTTTTACATCAAATTATTTTATATGCATTTCTTTATCTCTAAATCTATAGAAGATATAATAATGAATTTATATTTATCGAATAAAGAATTTAACGTTCTTCAATATAAGTATTTACATAAATTTTCGATAAATAATATTTAGATAATTTTTTTCTTGTAACTACTACTTCCGGTTGTCCAATTGTTACCAAAACTTAATCAACTCTTCCCATTATTGTTAGATTGAGGAATCCGTAGTTAAAAATGTCTTAAGTCTTATAGTATTTGAGAAATCGTGGATCCAACATCCACACACACATAGGTACGGACATCATCGTAGAAATGTTATAATCGGATTCTAGGGACCTTAAAACGTGCTTATTCACTAAAATCTGGATATGCGATTTTTAGCATGAATACAATACCTCTCTTAGCGAGAGGTAAAAATGGCGGCCGAAATCAATTTTTTGAAAATATCTACTTTCCAGTATTAATTATTTATCATATTACATATTAAATAATAGGGGATTACAGCTCAATCGAATTAAGAAAAATTGGTAAAAACAGTGAAAGTAGATGCTTAATAATGAATATTAGTAAAGAAATAAAATGATATAATTGAAATACTTCAGAAATAAGAGGTTTTTTGTTTTAGCAGCTCGTCACTCATATGAAATCCATATATATATATATATATATATATATATATATATATATATATATATATATATATATATATATATATATATATATATATATATATTATGATTAGCGACTCAAAGACCACCTGTAAATATATAACGAATACCGAGTTAGGGGGTAGAGTCTACTACCAATGGAAGTAGACAAATTCAAATAGCGGACACGTGGTTATCAGTCCAGTACTGCAATTCTCAAACAGTTTTTATTTGAATATAAATTTCTTGCATTAAACTTAATAATTTTGATACAATTGCAATGGGCTACTTGCGTGCCATTTTTTTTATTTAATATTTTTGTAGAGCCGATAAAAACTTGCTACCCATATTTTTTTCATTAATTGGCCAGAAAAAAATTAATAAAATTTTATTATTTGAATTACCGCCATGTATGACGTAGAATTACGCCGAACGAATGGCCGTAAAGCAATAACATCGGTACGTCCAATAGCAACGGCAAGTGCGGGTAATGTAAACATGACAGATCACCTGTTTGACATTTGAATAATAGTTTGGAGGTTAATATTTTAGTTTGTCATTTTAATCTTGTACGAGTATAAGCTAAGTTAAAATCCTTCAAAATCCTGTTTAACAAATCGAAATACGTAATAAAAGTAACAGAAACCACGCAAATTGCAAATAAGAAAGAAGAGAGGCAGTGACAGAAAAATGCACTAATGTCAAAATCATATTAAAAATTGCACTCGCTCGCCATCTACAGGTTACATTCTTAAATATGATTCCCTTTCTCCAGTTCAAAATAATGATGTCAAAGAAAATTTTCTTTCTTAATTTAATAAAAAACATATAATTTTTAAAAATAAAAATTATATTATTACATACGTTTTTAACTTTACTATTAGATTTTCAGTACCACGCAAGTAGCCTATTATAAAGCATGTAGACTTGTACAGTGTTACAATATTAATTTGTTTTTTATAAATATAATTTAAAAATAGCATACATTTCAAGAACATTTTAGATCCACGAAGAAATAGTTATTTATGTAACAAGTGTGTAAAGTAGTACTTTTTTGGTCGAGTGCGATGTTTGTAGCACGAGACAAAAAATACTATTTTACACACGTGTTGCATACAACATTTTTCCTACATCCGAAATGGTATTGATGTTTCTCATAATACTGGGTGTACAGGCATTCAGCAGCTTCAAATACTGTTAGTGCTCTTTCTCATAACACTGTACAAAATGTAACTTAAACACTTGGAAGAATCTCAGACAGACGATGATTAGTCTTTTATAATGTACAAATTGTACATTTAATATTAATATTCAAATTAGGTTAGGTTAGAATACATGGCAAAAGAATGTTAATGTTCTTAAAAATTAGATTAGTACTCAATCTGTTAAAAAAATATTAGATTTGTTTCATTTATATGTATATTCATATTTCTCAATAAATTTTATTACTTTCATTATTATTTACTACCTCATTATATACTTGACAGGTAAATTAACCAAATTTTAATGTTGCCTAGCAACGCCTATTTACTTTTCACACTGTAATGAGTGCGTGAAAAGTACTTTTCACGCACGGTTGTAGGAAAACAGTTTTATGTAAAAACTTATATTCGTGACGTCACATCTATATTTTACAAATTCGGGGGACCATAACTCGCTTATTAATAGGAATTTTTTTCACCGGATTTTCACCAATAGTCTTAGTTTAACTTATACTTTCTGATGAAATTATAAAAAAAAAATGGTGGAATCCCCTATTACCGTTTTTTATTCGAGGTTAGCTGAATATCAAACTCAGATTCAAATTCCAAATCACTCATTATGTTCACTTATGAAACCAGACAAACAATAATAGTTTATATGCTTGGATATTTTCCTCTCAACGCGTGAAAATTGTTGTGAGCATGTTGTGACAAACGGTACATAACACAGAGCAGTGGATGGATCTGACAGTCCGCGGATGCGCTCATGTTTGCATCCAAAGTCTGTAGGAACGAACATACCAACTATACAAAATGCGCATGCGTCTGATGTACATATGACAGTCCGGGCTAGCTGTAGGAACAAACCTAATAGAATCATACAGCTACACATAAGAGATATTTATTTTCAAATCAATAGGCTATTGCCTCTTCAAAAATAGATTCCATAACAATGATCTATACCTCTTTATATTTTTTTCTTTTTCTTCGTAAACAATTGCAATTGACACCAACAACCCAATTTGAAATAAACAAACAATCTCAAACCGTTAGCATTGAGAGTGTCAGGTCTTTCTCGGGTCCTTCTCGGGTCATTGCTCGGCAGCGCCGCGTACGGCGATCTGGACTCACTAGTCACCGTTACTGGTAACGTGTCACGAATCAAGAGAATTGTTTGTGTATCAAACATGATACAAGATCAGATACAGAATGATTTGAAGATCTCGAGTAGAAGAAAAGAAATGCTGGAGTTTTTTTGCATCAGGCTCAATGTTAACGGAAATTATTAGTGTGATTAATATTTATAGGTTAGAGGAAGAAATAGAGTATTGTTTGCGCGACAAGAGATTTAATATGAATGATTTTAAATCGAAAATAAAATAGATATTGGAAGATCAGAAATTAATAGAGTGACTTGAAAATTTGAAGGTTCCTGTACTTCTTGATTTACAAATATGAGTTCATGAAGACACATGCGTGAAATTTTTTAGAATTTTATTTTAAATATATTGAAAGAAATTTCCTTCAACAATAACATACTTGATCATTATTTTATTTTGCCGTTTCTTAAAAACTTGCAACAAATTTTCTTGAAATGCTTTGAAACTGATCATTAATTGTATACTCTGTTCCATTTAAGCCATTCAGCAGATGTCGCTCGCATCAGCGCCAATTTTAAGTAGCCGCTATTACATTGGATAAACTTGTCTCTTGTCTCCAATTTCAGCCAATCAGAGAGGTTAAAACTAATCCCTATTCTCTGCAAAACTGAATGGCTTAAATGGAACAAGGTATAGCATCAAACTCTTCTTCAAACGAAGATCTACCAGTAACTTTTCAAAATAAATCCAAATATGCAACATAATTCCTGTTTCTGGAACTCTACTGATTTGAAAATATTCTTATATGAGTATTTAGCATTTCATTGTTGGGTGTTATTTTGTAATATTTTGATATACTTTTTAAATAAATTTACCGGTTTCAGGATATTAATCCATTGTTTACAGGTACAAAAGTAGGCTGGTAACTAAGTAATAACTGTATCTGTAGAGTAATATTATTACCATACTGACTTGTCAACAACGGTTTACAAAATGAAAATAAAATAAAATGAAAGTGTAATGCTCTTCATTAATACATACAGATAAGGCTAATGTATCGTTCTAAATACGGTTTACTTTATTCTAAAATAATAAACATGAAGAATAAGGCACATAATTTGAATATTTGTCATATTGATATATGTCAAAATAATTGTTCTGTTAACCACAGCATTCTGAAAGTAGCATTAATGAGAGAATTTTGAAAAATGATATTTATTAATAATGTCTTCATTTTCTGAAACCGATAAACTATTGAACAAACCACTGCTGTTATGAATCATAACAAGCCTTAGGTGTCTGAAAATCCTCGCGATTTCCAACAGGCATCTGCGGCATTTATGATATACATAACATTCCTAGGTATGTTAATATAACTGCAGTAAATGTCAAATTTGTCATCTAAACTGTCACCTTTAGAGCCTACTGTCAAAAAGGTTAGGTCATAGAAATATATAAATATAATTCGTCTAAAAATGCTTCCGTCTAATATAAGATCTCAATAATTAAAATATTCACGATATAAACGGGAACATTGTATAGAAACCGTGACCGTAACATATGCGTTTGACAGAGGATAACAGTTTACCTCAAATACTGTCTATCCCAAAAAACATTACGTAGTGCTTTATAGAGTATAAAGATTTAGAAATAAAATTCAGAATATTTGGTTGCTACAATTTTTAAATTTCCGCTTTTGGTGCCCAAGTTAGCTTTATTTAAAGATGTGGTAAAATGGATTTAGTCTGCCAGTATTACAAAGAAATGAATGTAATGAAAACTGATAAAACAAGCAACCTGTCTTAAATAGGTATCTGACAGTTTCCACTACTAGTCCAAAAAAAAATCCAGGAGTTTTACAAATTAGTAGTTTAGTCCAGACATACAGAGATCATCATAAAGATAGTAAAATCGTATTCTAGGGGCTCTAAAACATGCTTATTCATTAAAAACTCACCATCGATTTTTTTTGACCAAAGACAATACCTTCCTTACCTAAAGGTATGACGGAAGGTAAGAAAGAACCCAACTGTTTAGAAAGAGAAAGTAGATAGGTTGGATCTACTATTGTTTATATATATATATATATATATATATATATATATATATATATATATATATATATATATATATATATATATATATATACTAAGGGCCGGCTCAAGATATATGGCGCCCTGAGCCAAATTAGATTAGAGCGCCCCTCACCAGTTACAAAAATTATTTCTGAACTGAACTTGTTTGTTTCTATACTTATGGGTCAAACTTTAAGGGATGGTAATACAGTTAAAAGTAAGTCAAATTAATCCGAAAAGTCGAATACTCAAAAAAAGAAATCAGTTAAAAATCAGCTGATTGTCATATTTTGAAAAATTAAAAGCATATACGAGAAGACTTGTTAAAGATACACAAAAACCTGCATTTGATCAAAGTCGTACCTTTTGCTTTTTGGATATTAATGAAAAAGACGAAAAATCAATAAATTAGATTATCTATATCTCGGAAACAGTTGAGAATTGGACTTTGCGGATTAAGGTTCTTTTAACTTTTTTAAGCTGTATTATCTTCCCTTAAATATTGATCCATAAGTAGAAACGCCCTGTATATATAAATTATAATCATTAGCAACAACACAATAAAATAACTGAAACAAATTTTGAGTCATTTCTTCCTGGCTTAATTATTTTGCAATGGCATGCTCAATAGATAACGTTGCCAATATTCTGATGGAATATTATTTAATCTTTCAGTTAATTGATAGGTAAAGTAAGTTAAATCGCGTAAATATAATTTGTTTACACACAATCGTAACTTTGAAGGGCTCCAAAATTTAATAATACAGGTACATATGTATAATCAATGGATCTACTAACCAAGCAAATCTGCTGGGTGAGTTGGACCAGTTTAGGATCAGTTCAGGGTTACTTAAAATGTGCCAAATAAACAACTAACCCAGCAAGTTACTCGGAAAGTCCCAAATAAATACAGTTAATCGATAAGAATCCAATCTTCCGTAGATGCTATATTATCGTATAAATGGATCTATTGTCTTCTGCCATTTATATTTGTATCTTGCTCCTTTTTGGTACTGAATAGATATTTTGTTCTAATTCGATTTTTTACGTTTTATAATAATTCGAGTTTTTCGCTAATCCAGTGGGTCCCACATAACTCAGTTAGGCCGCCTTAACCAAAGAATAAGATTTTTGGGTTGATCCATGATTTTTTATTGTCCGGATAGCTATCTGGCACAAAGCTAACAGAAATATTAACATTGTGTGGTTGTCACAATTTTAATAGAAGTTTGGTTATTTTTTCGTTTTTCGCTTAGAAGAGGTACAATACAATTTGCAAAAATGAGTGAAAATAATAGAAAAAGAGAAAGAGCAGTTAATTTTACCACCCCGGAAATAAATAATCTAATTAAATTAGTCGAAAGTACAATAAAAATAGAATTGATTCCAATAAGACAGATTTTGTTTCTTGGAATGAAAAAGACATCTGTAATATATTAAAAATTATTTCAATTTTAATTCTGGTCAATATCCACGAAACAAAAAAACAAACTCTTTGTCTTATTCTGCATGCGGTTGATTCATAAATACCTCAAAAATTACCTATATGGGAGTATATTATCATACACCCTACTGTTGCTTAAAAACGTAAATGTGATTTATAGAAACAAATGTAGATAAATAAGTGTTATTTCTCAAATTATAATTTCTTTAAACTTCGCAGATAAAAACAATAATTGGTCATCAATTTTATCTAACAAATAATGAACTGTGTTCTTTGACATTTGAAATCTCATAAGAAATTCTGAATCAACCCTTGTTTCAAAATTATCTTTCTCGTACTATACAGGGTGTAAATGAAATAAGTGCATTAAATTTAACCAGTAATGTAACTCGACGAGAGCAACAATATTTCTTAATAACTTTTTTTCTAAGTCTTTTAGATTTTGAGTTAAAATTCTTTAAAGATTTGCTGCATATTTCGTTACCCGCCCATGGAGAACAAATGGCTGCTGCCGTATTCAAGTGGGATACAAGAAGCTCAAAAATAAATTGTCGGTTATTGGTTACACTTGCAGTCACAGTAATTAATAAACGAATCAACGGAAATAACATTTATTTTTAATTATTTCGTAATAGTACAATTTTTAAAATAAAAAACTTTAAATTTTGGACAACAAAATTATAAAGTTGTGTATTAAACCAGGCTTTTAATCACCTATGAATAGAGGAAGACAAGGAGGAACGAGGGGTATGAGGTATCGAGGGAGAGCAAAAGCATAGTTATTAGGTTATGAGATGATTATTTATCTTCGACGAGTCATAATAGTTTAAGTACGTTATTAAAAAAATGTAAGTACAAACTTTTGTCCATTTAAACGAGGTACATGAGTACCAATAATTAGTCGTTCATTTATTGTTCCCGCCCAAACATTTTTTAATGAAAATTTTTACAGCATTTTCGTCTGTTGAAATGTGAATTGTACATAATAAATACACCTTCCTAAGTAAATTCAGTCTCATTAATGAACATTATGAGCCATTCTCAAAATCAAAGTCTGCTGAAAACATTGATATTTTTGCACATGATATGGATACAACTGTTGCTTTATTTAAAATTGTCATACGTGACACTTCGTATTGTGATAAAGATGTACAAGATTAACAAATGTGCGAATATTAGGAACAGTATGGTTTGGAAACGCTCCGTCTAAATGCGTTAGCAACTCTATAACATTGTCTTTATATCAACCATAAATTAAAATGTAGTAAAGATACGAATAAATAAATAAACCATAGGTAAGTAATTACAATGTCTGTGTACTCGCTATTTGTAAACGTAAGCATTTTGACAGAATTTTACCTGATAAACAAGTTTATTACTAATGTCAAAATTTAATTGCAACAACTGACAGGACTGTCAATTACTAAAACAAAATTTTTCGTAGGTATTGCTACTACATTCAATTATTAGAAAAATACTTGGAACGTCTCGTCAATTTACGGGGTTGTAAAAATGCTAAAAAAAATTGCGATTTCGAGAAAAAGTTATTAAGAAATATTGTTGCTCTCGACAAATTATATTACTGGTTAAATTTAATGTACTTATTTCATTTACACCCTGTATAATGTTTTAGAAAATTAATACCAAAAATAAGATCCAATTCTTCATCATCACTGTTGTGGGAAACAGGTTATATCATTAAAACAACATATTTTTTGGATAAATCTCTTATCTGGTGGTTTGACTGTCCGTTATTTATCTTGCTGTTAACGAAAATTTATCTTAATGGTAACATAACTGCAAGTAGAACAACGTAAAATGAAGTTATTAATAGAATAAATTTTAACCGTATGTTTAACTATAGATGGAACAATCGGCCCTTAATCAAAACTCTATACTGTAATACCGCAGTAATCTATTACAAAACATATTTGCGTTTTTGAGATTCGCAATCTGCAATCATGCAAAACGAAATAAGCTTGGTATTGTTATTTTTAATAAGTAATTCCGTGTGCAGCAATAAATCATACACATGGAGTACTCGTATATGTGCTTGTGCTTGCGTTGTCAAAATTCATGCAATTGCTTTGACTTCCGCACGCGAGTGGCGCCTCTTTAAACATTCAAACGGAAATTTAATTTTACTCTGAATATGTAATATTTCAATAGGCAGACAAAGCCACTGTGCATGCATGTTATAATTGGTAATTTATATTCAATATGGCACGGCTGGCTCGACTGGCTGTTCACCTAATGAAGCTATTTGAATATCTCCGCAGCGAGCTAGGTGGCAATGGCATATATGCAATTAAAAGTAGCCGAGTTCAGTTCGAGGCTTGATCGATGCCTCCACGCCGTATAGCTATTCTGATCCTATCGAAAATTCTACGAAATAATTTTGTTGTCACTCATTTGAATAACACTGGGCGTGCGATGTCAGATTGAATTGTTTAATATTAACACTATCTGGAATTAGTCATTCGACTCTACCATCATAACTGTTTCGAGGATATAAATAGACAAAAGGATTACTCAAGAAAATTCCTGAATTTCAATTGTTAACTGTATTTGCGGAAAACTCAAACGTTTTTTAAATTCATTTATATGTATTATCCTCAATGATGCTACGTTTTCTTTTTTTGCATTGCCTGTTTTCCTGTTAATGGATGTGTTGCTCACTGTTTTAAGTTTTAAGCATATTAGTGTAATAAGGATTTTTTTTGTATAAATTGTTTATTAAACAATGGCACTTTGTCTATTGAAATCTCGTTACTAAAAGCAACACTTTAATGATATGGACGGATAAAATTTATTAAATTACTAGTGACAACCCTATAACTGCTAGTGGGCCTGAGAGACCAATTTTAAACTTCATTTATCTTTTAAACGTTAACTATACTCCGTTCGCTGAAACAAGAGAATGTAGAACTAATTATTGAACAAAAACAAGTCATTCTATTGGTTCGGCTCGAAAATAATCCTCTTTTGACCAACAGAATGACTTGTCACTGTTCAAAAATTAATTCCACATTCTCTTGTTTCGGCGAACGGACTATAAAGGTGATTTTGATAAATTTAAGGGTAAGTAGTGTGACATGGGCAGATTCCGAAACATAAAGAATTTTTTAAAAGTTCACATATTTAAGGGTAGTTTTCATTAAACAAATGTTTTCCGAAAGAAACCCTAATAACGAAAAGTTACTGAAATCTGTTCTTGAGAAAGTCACTTATTCAAATGTATGAAAAAGAATCTGATGTGGCCAACACAATACCTCCCGCCATTTAATTTTTATTAATTCAAATATACATACTTATATATTTATTTATACTGAAAACTGTATCCCATTCCATATATAACGATGGTTCTATTTAATATTTTCTTTTTGAAACATTACTATTATTAATTTGAAATGATTAATTCTTTGACAGTGACATTTATCTGTCAGTTACATACATTTGAAATGAACTGTGTAACCAACGAGTTGTGTTTGCTGTTTGTTTAAAGCGTAGGCTCCGGGATTTAAATTGTAGACAATTTTATAAATTTATCAATAAAATGTATAGAAAAACTATTAATTTAAAGGTATTTTTCGGAGAAAAACTATTTTGAGCTTCAAGTAAAGTCCCACATCCGGTTATCTGATTTACACCAAAATCTAATAGCTTCCTTCCATTTTAGAATAAAGTATAAATACAAGGTTTCAAAATTTTCTGAATGATAATATTTGAGTTAGACAAAGGATCCACACACACACATACAAACACACCTACGCACATACACACAGACATCATCGTGAAAATGTTAAAATTTGATTCTAGGGACCTTAAAACGTGGTCTTTTACCAAAATCTCCATATGCGATTTTTAGCACAATCCTCCCTTACCAAGGGTAGCGGGATGTAAAAAATAATTCAGTCTACTGAAAAAGTGAAGGAGGAAGACGCGACTCAAGATCAAAGTAGTAATGTTGAGCTCTCTGAGAACATAGAACATATTTAGACACTTCTGTTGTACCAGATTTATTCTTTTCCAAAAACGGAAATGAAATTTAGACAGCGGCTCCTGGCTCTGCGCCTACAGGAAGACGTATGGTAAAAAGGAAGTATTGACTGAAGATAAGAACCTTCGCACTTTTTACGAATACGAATTTACTTATTTACGATGATGTCTGTATGTGTGTGTGTTTGTGTGTGTGTGTGTGTGTGTGTGTGTGTGTGTGTGTGTGTGTGTGTGTGTGTGTGTGTGTGTGTGTGTGTGTGTGTGTGTGTGTGTGTGTGTGTGTGTGTGTGGATGTGTGTGTGTGTGTGTGTGTGTGTGTGGATGTGTGTGTGTGTGTGTGTGTGTGTGTGTGTGTGTGTGTGTGTGTGTGTGTGTGTGTGTGTGTTGTGTAACAAAATTTTCATCTGCGATAACTCTAATACTACAGTTACAAAAATTATATTTTTTTCGTATACTTCTTCGTTACATCCATATGAAGAGCTGATTAGATTTTGGTTACAATTGGTCAACTGGAAGTACCATCATTTGAAGAGATTTTAACAGTTTTTCTTGAAAAAACTATGTTGAATATAATTTTTTCACATTTGATGTTATTATAAATATTAAAGAATATTTTATTCTCTCTATACGATTTGACTGCATTTTTCTTAATATTAAATGGATATAGTGTTAAAAAATTATAAAGAAATTAAATTTCATAAAGTAGCCATAGCTATGGAAACAGCTACTATATTAAGAAAATTCTGATTGAAAGATGTCAGTGTCAAGTGAAATTGACATAGTGTGTTTGTCTTATAATTTTTCTGGAAATATAGGATCTTTTGCTTTCTGTATAGAATTTGTATAAAATACATACAACTGCTTTAAAGTAATGTACAAGAAATAATAATAATAATAATAATAATAATAATAATAATAATAATAATAAATCTTTTATTTCTGCAGATACATTACACTGTATATAAAAAACGTCACAAAATAATAATTTTCTGTATGAAATTTGCATAAAATACATGCAACTGCCGGAAGGTAATGTACAAGAAATAGAATATTTAATTTAGCAAGGAACTTTCCGTATGAAATTTGTACAAAATACATAGAACTGACGGAAGGTAATGTGCTGGCCACATCAGATTTTTTATTTCATCTAAAACCTTACAAAATGTGGTACACCGTCATTTTCTAATTTTATATTGATAACCCTCAAAACAACCACTGAAAACGTTAATTTAAAGTAAATATCTACATATCCAATGCTGCCAACAAAAATTTAGTTAATTTTGACTGCTCTTAACACCAACAGCATTATTAGCAAAACAATTAGAAATGCAAAATAAACACTATCATATTACCATAGCTATCAAGTTCATCCTACCCTAAACCCACGATTTGTATGATCTCTCGATCAGTGATCCTTGTTCAGAGCTGGAGCAAAACAACAGCGACGCTGGCTAGTGCTAAGCAGGTAGAGGCCGAGCGATCATTAGTCAATATGTCCATTTGGTTGGCTACAATTATGATTTAGTTATGCAAACAAGCAGGGGTTAGTCCGCGGGATGTCCCTCGTGATTGATGGACGATGGTGCTGCCATCGCACTTACAGACACCATCGTCACACCGATGATATTGTTAACACCAAACGCCATCAAAGATAATGAGGGACATTTGATCATTTTATACTATAATACCACTTGAATATGAGATATATGAAGTGGGATAAAACATGTTTGAAGATTACCAGAAAAAATTAAAACCTATGATATTATAGAACTATCAAAATCATGGTAGTATAGGTAGTGTTGTCGATTCAAACCTCACCTCCTTTGCTCCTTCAACAACAATTAAGAGCAACGATTCTGAATAAAAAAACTATTTGATCTCCTTCTATCACCTTTTCCAAGCCGGATTGGGTCACCATGGAAGTGTAGACAAGTGAACTTTCCTCCTTACGTTGGGGTATATCAAAAAAACCTGGTTTCTCCGTTTTATTTGAGAAGAACGTACCGCGGTCGGACATAGAGGTTCAAACACTTATCTCATTTTTTGTAAAGGGTTCAATAATTACCTTCCGTCACCTTTAGGTAAGGAAGGTATTGTCTTTGGTCTAAAAATTCGGTGGTGAGTTTTTGATGAATAAGCACGTTTTAGGGTCCCTAGAATACGATTTTACTATTTTTACGATGATGTGTATGTGTGTATATATATATATATATATATATATATATATATATATATGTGTGTGTGTGTGTGTGTGTGTGTGTGTGTGTGAGTGTTTGTGTGTATTTATGTCTCTCTCTCTCTCTCCCTCTCTCTCTCTCTCTCTCTCTCTCTCTCTCTGTGTGTGTGTGTGTGTGTGTGTGTGTGTGTGTGTGTGTGTGTGTGTGTGTGTGTGTGTTTGTGTGTGTGTTTGTGTGTGTGTGTGTGTGCGTGCGTGCGTGCGTGTGTGTGTGTAACAAAATTTTCGTCTACGATAACTTCCATACTACAATTCTAAAAATTATAATTCTTTCGTATTTCTCTTCGTTACATCCATGCAGCTACTATATTAAGAAAATTTTGATTGACAGATGTCAGTGTCAAGTGAAATTGACATAGTGTATTTGTCTTATAATTTTACTGGAAATATGGGATCTTTTGCTATAAATTTTCTGTATGGAATTTGCAGCAAATACATGCTGCCGGAAGGTAAAGTACAAGAAATATAATCTTTAGCAAGAATCTTTCTGTATGAAATTTGTACAAAATACATAGAACTGACGGAAGGTAATGTGCTGGCCACATCAGATTTTTTTTTCTATTTCGTTGTTCTTGTGAGTCTATTAAAGCACTGTTTATCACTGAAAACACAAAGTTTAGAAGATCTAAAAACGTACTGTTTTTGGTGCCTTTCGTATTTTAGAGGTGGTAGTCATGACAGATGAATTACATAAAACCTCCA
Organism: Harpalus rubripes; assembly: GCA_963082715.1. Classification (NCBI taxonomy): domain Eukaryota; kingdom Metazoa; phylum Arthropoda; class Insecta; order Coleoptera; family Carabidae; genus Harpalus; species Harpalus rubripes. Next base: position 55,227,934 of record OY720456.1, read on the forward strand.
AATACGTAAGTTGTTTATGTTGAAATATTACTTCTAATTAATAATTTTTATCTTTTCTCCAGGTGATAGGACTAGAAAGAAGAGAAATTTATAGCTATAGCTGTGTTAGTTCAGAAAGAAGAATCTGTGAAGTTAAAATCTTTCAACTAAAAAATTATGAAACAAGAAACAATGCGCTCAGATTTACTTTATCAAAACAATTTAAACGGTAAGTTTTATTTATTACAATTTAATTTTATGGTAATATTGCAATTTTCAGCTGATTATATTATTATATCAGATGTATGGTGCACATTACTTGAAATGTTGACACTGTCAACTCAATTTGTGGCTACTTGCAAGCAAATATGAAAATTTTACGATCCATGATTTTCAGTTCCACGTCGAGGCGAACTGTCGAATATTAAATTTAGATATGATTTAGACATAAGTGTCATATACAAATACAACATATGTTTTGTATTGAAGAATGTAAGAACAACTGTTGCTGTTATGTCTGCAACTGAGCAGTGTATGTGTTGACAAAATGGTGGAATGTAAAAGTGTAGGTCAATAAATTGTTCATTAAAGTATTTCATTATTTACAGAGTTTTATTTATGATAATAACCTACACGAAGCAGCGATCCCGATTCGTTATTTGATAAATTTACCTTTATTACAAGATATGTCAAA